>BQKN01057253.1:3734-13787 GCA_022839385.1 Asparagus kiusianus | reverse complement strand
AGACACCCATGAGGTGTCTCGGCCTGGCCGAGACACCTCTTGGCCGAGACACCCTAGGGTGTCTTGGTTTTACCAAGACACCCCTTGGGTGTTTCGTCCTAGCCGGGACACCACCGGGTGTTTCGGTTCAGTCCGAAATTGTTCTGCCGTTGTCCCGCCGTTGACTTTTCGTCCGAACTCGGATTTGAGTGATTTCGGATGCGTTGGAATTCTGACGGCGAGCTCTGTAGATCCCATTGGTTGGATTATCAGCGTGCTGATCGGGACACAGAGGGTGTTGCTCCATTTGTAGCGATTGCGGGGTTTCTGGTCAGTCCGTATCCCTGTTATTCTGAGATTCTGTTGGTTCACGTAGTCCGTCGGTTCACTTCAGGCACTTACCGACTTCATTTGAACTCTTGTGAACCGGGTAGTGACGTTCAATCGTCGATCGTTAACACTGAGCTGTTTGTGGGGACCTGTCGGTAATTTTTGATGCCTACAGATACCCCCTCCAAAGTATTTCGGACTCGTTTCCTTTATAGAAGAGACCGGAATACTTTGGATATAATTGGTCCAGCCTTCAGTCGGCCTAAGGGACCTGTGGTTCGCTTCAACTCTTGGCTCCTTCGATTTCTTCGGTTTATCCGGTGCTTTGTCGAATAACCGAAGTTGTCCCGGCGCTGCGTTTATCGACTGGCCGTCGTTGGAGTCTCGAGTCTACAGCTGGTGAGTTGAGTTTGGCTCGTGTCATTGAATTGACTTTTGAACTTACTATCCTTGTCACATCGTGTTGACTTGGGGTTTCGGATCGCTGTGTGTTGACCTTCTGTTGCAACGCATTGATTAGCGTTGACCTAAGGTTACGCGTTGACCGGCGTTCATCCTAGGGTTTTAGATCCGCATGGATTGCAACGCGCTGTTCGGCGTTGACCTAAGGTTACGCGTTGACCGGCGTCCACCTTAGGGTTTTGGAACCGCTTGGTTGACTTTTGTCGTCACGTGTTGACTTTCGTCGCCACGTGTTGACTTTTGTCGCAACGCGCTGTCCGGCGTTGACCTAAGGTTAAGCGTTGACCGGCGTCCACCTTAGGGTTTTGGAACCGCTTGGGTTGACTTTCGTCGTCACGTGTTGATTTTCGTCGCCACGTGTTGACTTTTGTTGCAACGCGCTGTCCGGCGTTGACCTAAGGTTATGCGTTGACCGGCGTCCACCTTAGGGTTTTGGAACCGCTTAGGTTGACTTTTGTCGTCACGCGGTGACTTTCGTCGCCACGTGTTGACTTTTGTCGCCACGCGGTGACTTTCGTCGCAACGCGCTGTCCGACGTTGACCTAAGGTTACGCGTTGACCGGCGTCCACCTTAGGGTTTCGGAACCGTCGAAAGTTGATTTGCGTAATTCATCCACATTTTCAACCGTCGGTGAAGAGAATCAATTTTTTGTGTGTAAACATCAGGGGCACCGAAAAATCATTCGGGGGGTCAAAAGGCCGTCCAGGGTATCAGAAAGCCACTTGGGGGGCAAAACCCCGAGCGAAGCACCCCTGGGTGCCTCGGCATTGCTGAGACACCCCTAGGGGGTGTCTTGCTTTTTTTGTGGTCCCCCTCTTTGGTGTTTTGTCTTGTTGCTCTTTTGACTCTTGTGCATGGTCCCCCCCTCTTTTTCATTTGAATTTCAAAAGAGAAAAGACCTCCCCCCAAAACCGAGCTCTTCTTCCCCCCCCATTTCGGTTTTCATCTTCCTCCTCAAGCCTCTTTCTTCCATTGATTTGCTCTTGAGAACCCCTCAATTCCTCGAGAAATTTTGGGTTTTTGACGGGTACCCATTTGCCGGAATCTTCTCCTCTTTCAAACGAGGGTCTTGGCCTCCATTTCCGAGCTCGAAGGAAGACCCCTTTGATTTGGTAAGTTTCTCTTCACAAACCCCTTATTTTCTTGCAAAGATCGTACCTTTATGCTTGCAATAGATAAGGGTTTATGGATGAAATAAGCTCTTGGGGGGTTTATTGCAAAAACCGAAACAATAGGGGCTTATTTGCAAAATTCGTGGGATTTTTATGCAATGATGGGACTGAAATTTTGGGGTTTTGATTTGTGCCTATTTGACGGAAGATTGTAGGGGTGCTTTGTGCAAAAGGGTTAAGGAATTATTTGAGGGGGTTATTTGCAAAACAGCCCATAAAATTTTAGAGGGGCTTATTTGCAAAATGACCACGAATTTGGGGCTGAAATCCAAAGAGTGTTGACCCCAAACTCTTGATCGAAATTTTGATAAATGTATGTGGGGGTTAAACCCAAAAGTTTAAGGAGAGGCTTTTATGTAAAATTGACCAAATTCTGCAAAAGGGCTTATTTGCAAAATTTGATCAAAGTTGTGGGATACCGGGGTGTTTAAATGATCAAGCATGATGACCATGACCCGAATCACACATGTCCTTGACCGGAATTTGGCCTTGAGCACGGGGGGTATTTTGGGTATTTCACCAAAATTCACCGCGAAAACGACGATTATCGTTTCGCGTACACGAAATTTGTAGGTATAATTAGAATTTAACTATGAAATCCTATTTATTCATAGGATTTTAGTTTAAGTGCTTAATTTCCCTTTTCAATATTTCGTGTTTGTATATCGTACCTGATGTATTGTCTTTTTACTGCAGGCTTGCGATGTCTCCGCGTCGATCTCGACCTTCCGGGAGTCACTCTCGTCCCCAGCATAGCGAGGAGGAGGCTCCTACGACATCGTCCCCAGTGACCTCTTTCTTCGGGGGTGAGAATTTTTATACTTTTCTTGTTTTTGTATCCCGGATTGACCTCTCGCGGGTCATGACGGAAGAACCGATACCCCTCCCGCGGGGGTTAAGGTTTCAGACTTGTTTTGCTTAGCCAATTCAAGTCTTCGGGTATATTGGGGCGATCTCGTGTTGCCTTACACCTTATAGGTCGGTGCATGTTATCACGCGATTCACGTGATGGCGTATACCGTCCTCCCGGTGTAGGGCACTCGCAATCGTCTTCACCAATTATCCCGTGAACAATCTCATTTTGCCTTTATAAGATAGATATTCTGACCCTTTGCTTCGTTGCAGTCGATTTTCCCGGTGGTAGCTTTCCTTCTCATGCGATTACCGGTTGCAGCCGTGAGGTCTTCTCTTCGGCTTCTGTTAGACAGGCGATTGATCCGCTCCCGCAGTTCGACAGGGATCGTTCAGACGAATCCCGTCACCTGATACGGGATAGGGGGCGTCACTGTTTACGCCAGCTTATCACCGATGCTCCTCTCACCGCGGATGCTTCGTCTACCCAGGCTTTGAAGAAGCCTGATTTCCTGTTCGGGGATCATGTGGAGGACCCCGACACATTGACTCTCGCCGAGGAGCATTGGCTAACTCTTGAGGAGAGTGCTCTTCTATACATTCCTTTCGTCCCTCGCCACTGTTCTTTTACTCATCTGGAGGGACAGGGCGTGGAGAGACGGATGTCTTGGCACCTCACTGATGACGCTGTGCGGGTGTAGTGCGGGTACGTTTCTCATGGAAAGACCCCTGGTTCCGGCGGATATCATCCTGTTCGTGGCCTTCGACCCGGGATTATGGGTCATGACACCGCACCCCCAGGCGAGGTGTTTGCAGCTGCTCCTACCGTGAGGAACCGCTTAGCTCTTCTTGGGAGAAGGTTGCCTCACCCGGAGTACCGGTGCTATGGTTGGGCTTCTTCATTACCCAAGGGATGGTGGCCCCGCCTGACCGGCTACGTCTTGGGCCGTTGGGAGAAGATTCTGAAGAGTAGTGGCCTGTACGGGCCTATACCAGTCAGCTGTCGCCACTTCTTGGCGTTGTTGGAGACGTACATGCCTGATAGCAACACCTTCTTGACCGGTGACGGAGAGTTGGGATTGGCCCTCCATGAAATGCATCAGGTTTCCGGTCTTCTGATGGGAGATTACCCTTATCAGGAGTATTTTCCTTCGAACCAGCAGTTGTGGCGGTTGAAGCGAGATGATCCTGATATGTATGACACTCTCTGGGACCTCACCTGTCATTATCACACTTCCTTGATCCAGATTTCTCCTCCCGCGAAGACGAAGAGGAAAATCAGTTTGAAGCAGTTTGCCACCTATCTGTTCCCGAACTTGGAGGGTGCTTCCAGCGACCCCGTTCGTGAGCGAGATATTTTGACCGTCACTGCCATTAACGAGTTGGTGGAGAAGAGCGAGGCTCGTTCTTATACCATTGCCAGTGCTGAGGGAGCTTTCCCTGCAGGGACTAAGTTTCGCTCGTTCCTCCGCCGTGCGCAGAAGTCCATCGAGCCTCGATCTCTGTTGGCAGGCTATCTTGCTTTATGGTTGAAGAAATGCGTTGTTCCTCATCAGTCTTCGGATGCCTTACCTCTTGAGGTGCTCTTTCCCGCGGTTCAGCTAGCTTATGGGAGAGAGCTTTCTCTGCTCCCGGCGATGGTTGCCAGCATCCATTGCGGGCTTAGGAGTGTGGTCAGTAGTTTTACTCAGGTGGGTCCTGAGCCATCTACCGAGCTTATCTGTCCTAAGGTTGAGCTTCCCTATGCATATCTGATGGCGTGGCTCGTTCTTCACCGTCCGGGCCTGATGTCGGCGCCTAGCGCTGTTGATGTTCCCGTCCCATACCTGCAGCTGTTGGAGAAGAGCAGATGGCTCGGGAGGAGATTCGAGGACGTTCAGCAGGAGCTTCAAGTCCGCAAGGGCTGGGAGTTCTTCAAGTGCTTCCCTCAGTTTTCGGGCCGTTATGGCGACGTCTTGACTGATGAGGAGACACCCAGGAGTAACCGCACCATTCTCGACATCGGTTGTTTTCGTTGGTTGGTTAACATTCGTGTCGGATATCTTGTCTTCCGGGTGAAGAACCGATGCCATATAGAGCCTTACCTCCCCTGCCGTTTTGCTCGTCAATTCGGCTATGATCAGCTATACATCGGGAACCTTAGCCGCGGTTTGAGTGTTGGGGGAGGACTTGTTGACGGTGTGCGAGCATGGCTGTGGACCATGGCGGGCTGCACCGGGGCCCGCTTTGCTCTTCCCTCTTATAGGCGTAAGCCGATGATCACTTCCCTCAGCTGCAAGTGGCTCCTCTCTGCCTACGAATTCATAGGCGTGAAGAGCCTTTCGGAGTTAGAGTCCGACCATTCAGTACAAGCCGCCATGGTGGCTGCTCGTAAGGCTGAGGTCGCTCGGAAGCAGAGGAAGAGACGTGGCAAATCCTCTATCTCCAGTAGAGATGATACAGGGCCTCACCCTTTGGATGATGAGGTCGAGACTCCTGAGGGGGAGTTTGTGGATATAGACACCGACCAAGAAGAACTCGGTGTAGGTTTGTCATACCCTTTGACTTCCTTTCTTGAATCCGGCTGGTATTCATAAACATTATCATTTCAGGTAGAACCACTGGCGATCATGAGCCATTTGCTTCCCATTCCCCGAGCTCAGGGCCTGGAGACCGAGCTGCTACGAGTAGTAAGCCTGTGCATGATCAACCTGTGGGTTCCAGGAGAGCTGGTACTTCGAAGAGGAAGAAGACCGCTCACAAACCACCTATCGACCAGCGTCCGTGTGGAGCTGACTTAAGCGACATTGCCGGTGGTGAGGAAGGTAACCTCTTTTGAATATATTTTTGCCGCTTTGGGGTGATTTACTTTTGGGATTCATGATCATATCTTGCATTTCAGAGATCTTTGAAGAAGGTGAGCTTCCCTCGGATCCGGTATATCCTGAATCCGACCACATGGATTGCTTCATGCAAGAAATGTGCGACGCTCTTCATGATGGCTCCCTAGGTATTGACCTGAACATTGATCTTGAGCAGGCGAGCAGCGTCGAGCCCACCATCCCATATTCAGGTACATCTCCATTCGAAGATATCCTCCTTAGTAATTTTGCGCTTTGCTTTCTCTCTTGTACATCTTTCCGACACTTTGGTTGTCTTGCAGATGTTGCCAGAGAAGAACTAGCTGAGGATGGAGCCTTTCCAGATGTATGTTTCGGTGAACGGGAGCATGCTCCTGTACCCAGCTTTTCGAGACCCGATGCTGGATTATTGGCCGACATGTTGGCCGAACAGACTTCGGGAAGACCTATGCGACCACTCTTCGGGAGTGATTCATTCACAAGTATATCTCCGATCCCACTTTTCTTTACTTGCCTAAATTTCCATTTTGGCTAATAAAGAAGTGTAACCATAGGACCAGGCGATGTGCCTGATGCTTCTACGGCTTCGGGCGCTTTCCGACCTCCTCCGAGTAGTACGACTGATTTGCCCACGAGGGTTGATACACCCCTCATGACCACTCCTGTCGTTACTTCGAATTCTGTCGGATCTCAACCCGAGGGGACTTCTGCCGGCATGGGTATACCTCGAACTTCCCCCTCGGGTTTTCTGATTATTATATTTTTTTTGATAGTCCCTTAGCTTCCTGTGTTGCTGCTTGCAGGACCTCGATCCTCTCTTTATGAGCATGTCCACGCTCTTCTGGTCGATACCAATCCAGACAGAGACGTTTTTCGCATGGACCTTGGCCTCTTCACCACTTTTTATAACGGCATGATCGAGAGGCTTCTTCACAAAGAGTGCTGTTTCGACCAGTTTAGGCGTTCCTTCTCTCGTCACATGATGATGATGAGGGAAGAAGGACACCCGGAGTTGGCCGACTCTTTCACTGCTGAATTCGCTGTCCTGGAGTCAGAGGTTCGAGAGCTGAGGGAGTTGAAGGCTGGTGGAGCTTCCTCTTTTGCATCTTCTCAGGTGGAGGATAGGTTGACGCAGTGGCGTGACCTGAGATCTTCCATTGGCAGCGAGCTCTGTTCACGCGAGCACTCTGTTGCACAGCTGATGGCCAACCTGGCGAGGAAGGACACCAGCAGAGGCGAGTTACTCAGCTCCCTAGATTCCACTCGTGCAGAGATAGCTAGGCTGAAGGAGGCCTTGGGACGTGCCGAAGAGTCTGCTGCTATAATCTCCGAGGACCTGGTTGGATTAGAGCGTTCTCGTGAATGGACGCTCGACAAGCTGGGATCAACACAGGAGGGATTGATGAAGCTGCGAACTGAAGCCGCGGAGGTCTTGAGCAGTTCTGAGGATTCTGTCCGAGCTAGCTTGCAGGCGGAGTTCGAGCAGAGCTATATGGACAGGCTTTCCGGTTTAGAGTCTCATATTCTTAGTCGTCAGCTGCCTTCGGGTTGACGAACTTGTTGTTGTATGCTTTTGTCTTGATCTTTTATTAGAGACTCCCTATCTGCTTTTTTTTTTACATGATGTTTTGGTACACCCCCAGCCCTTAATGCTATGACTTTGAATTCGTAAACTCCATCATTTTTTATAGGGAAAAGGGTACCTTGCACCGCGTATTAGGCGATGACTTATCCCTCCTTAGGCTTCGGGATAAAATTCCCCAGGTTTAAACCCTGGTAACTTTTTTCGATCGGCAAAAGATTTTAAACCGGCTATACGTGTTAGGTATAGACTCATCCCTCCTTAGGCTTCGCGATGAAATTCCCCAGGTTTAGACCCTGGTAACTTTTTTCAATCGGCGAAAGATTTCAAACCGGCTATACGTGTTAGGTATAGACTTTAGGGTTTTTGGCAAACCCCCAGCCCTCAACGGGTTTGACGTGCCTTTACCGATTACCGTTTGAATCGGGCTAGCATGCGGATTATCTAAATCCGTTCCGCATGTAACGTTGTGCTAAGTGTTTTCGTCGAAAGTTGCCTTTATTACTGATTTCATTAAAACTTTAGTCGTTACAATGAATCAAATAACAAAGAAACTAAGATTGCAACTCTCTCGAAAATAAACGCAAGTCCCGTTTATCGGTGCTTGCTTGCGTGGGTCTTTGGCCTGTGACGGGGATGTTGATATCCGTGGACCGCCGGTTGATCAAGATCCTTTCCGGAAGAATCCGGCAGAGTTTCGTCTATCCTCAAAGGGATATGGAAACTGACAGCTCCTATCTCGGATGATCGAGATATTCGCTCTTCTTAGTATCGCCGCTAAGGGGCAACACTAAGGGAAAAGAGAATAGGGTGAATGAAGAAGGAGAATCCTTGATCCGGCAGGGCTTCGCCGCTCTCTTGAATACTCCGACTCCTCGCTCCAGCAGGGCTTCGCCGCTCCTCTCTGAAATTTCAGATCTCAAAGGCTAATGCTCAAGATCAGAAATTTCTCTCCCAAAACCCAGGCCAAGAGAATGGAGACCCAAGGGGTCTATTTATAGGCCACCAAGGAGGCCTAGGGGGCTGTCCATAAAGCGTTTCGCCGTAGAATCAACCACCAAAAAGCATTTCGCCGTAGAATCATCCTCCAAAAAGCATTTCGCCATAGAGGCAGCCTCCAAAAAGCATTTCGCCGTAGAGGTACCCTCCAAAAAGCATTTCGCCGTAGAGGCGCACTCCAAAAAGCGTTTCGCCGTAGAGGCAATCTCCAAAAAGCATTTCGCCATAGAGGCATCCTCCAAAAAGCGTTTCGCCGTAGAGGCAATCCCCAAAAAGCGTTTCGCCGTAGAAGCAATCCCCAAAAAGCGTTTCGCCGTAGAAGGAGGCCAAGACACCCTTTGGGGGGGGACCATGTGGAAAAGGGGCCATGTGGACACTCAACAAGAGGAGGGGGGACCATGTGGACACTCAACAAGAGGAGGGGGGACCATATGGGCTGCCCACAATAAAGGGGGGGGGACCATGGCCATGTGGACACCCCTAAGGGGGTGTCTCAGCTGGCCATAGCCGAGACACCCCTGGGGTGTCTTGGCAAAGCCAAGACACCCCTCGGGTGTTTTGAGCCTGCCGAGGTGTCCCAGGGTGCCCCGGTTCAGTCCGAGGTCCTGCCGTTGTCCCGTCGTTGTCCCGCCGTTGACTCTTTGTTGACTTTTCGTCCGAACTCGGATTCGACCGATTTCGGATGCGTTGGAATTCAGATGGCAAGCTCTATAGATCCCATTGGTTGGATTATCAGTGGGATGATCGGGACATGGCGGGCGTTGGTCCAACTGCGGTGGTCGCGGGGTTTTCGGTCAATCCATATCCCCGTGATTCTGAGATTCGATCGGCTCACGTAGTTCGTCGGTTTACTTCAGGTGCTCACCGACGTCATTTGAACTCTTGTGAACCGGATAGTGACGTTCAATCGTTGCTCGTTAACACTGAGCTGTGTGCGGGGACCTATCGGCAATTTTTGATGCCTACAGATACCCCCTCCAAAGTGTTTCGGACTCGTTTCCTTTATAGAAGAGACCGGAATACTTTGGAAATGATTGGTCCAGCCTTCAGTCGGCCTAAGGGACCTGTGGTTCGCTTCAACTCTCGGCTCTTTTGATCTTCGGTTTATCCGGTGCTTTATCGAATAACCGAAGTTGTTTCGGTGCTGCGTTTATCGCCTGGCCGTCGTCGGAGTCTCGAGTTTACAGCTGGTGGGTTGAGTTTGGCTCGTGTCAGCGAGTTGACTTTTGAACTTACTATCCCTATCACATCGTGTTGACTTGGAGTTTCTAATCACTGGGGGTTGACTTTTTGTCGCAACGCGCTGTCCGGCGTTGACCGGTGTTCATCCTAGGGTTTTAGATCCACCTGGGTTGCAACGCGCTGTCCGGCATTGACCTAAGGTTACGCGTTGACCGGCGTCCACCTTAGGGTTTTGGAACCGCTTGGGTTGCACTTCGTTGTCACGTGTTGACTTTCGTCGTCACGCGCTGTCCGGCGTTGACCTAAGGTTACGCGTTGACCGGCGTCCACCTTAGGGTTTCAGAACCGTTTGGGTTGACTTTTGTTGTCACGTGTTGACTTTCATCGTCACGTGTTGACTTTTGTCGCAACGCGCTGTCCGGTGTTGACCTAAGGTTACGCGTTGACCGGCATCCACCTTAGGGTTTCAGAACCGCTTGGGTTGACTTTTGTCGTCACGTGTTGACTTTTGTCGTCACGTGTTGACTTTTGGCGCAACGCGCTGTCCGGCGTTGACCTAAGGTTACGCGTTGACCGGCGTCCACCTTAGGGTTTTGAACCGTCGTCCGTTGAGCTTCGTCGTCACGTGTTGACTTTCGTCGTCACGTGTTGACT
>BQKN01057252.1:3842-21426 GCA_022839385.1 Asparagus kiusianus | reverse complement strand
CTTAATTGCTTGTTAAGTTGGTAGATCAAGTTTCTTGCTTGTTGGCCTTAATTAAATCAACTTTTACAAAGATTAAACTGCTTAATGCTCTAGGTAAATGTCTCTATCTGTGATTGCTGCTGTTGCTTCTACATGACTACCTGGGGTTGTGGATCAGCGTTGCAGTTTTAACAATGTACATACATAAGGCTATGGAGAGCAATGTTTATATATTGTAAAGTTCAGCTTCTGTAAATTTCACTAAATTATTGTATAACTAGTACATTACATAATGAAGTGTTACACGGTAGCACTTCATTTGTCATAATCGTGGTTAAATATCTGATTGATGGTTTTAACTTTCCTGCTGCTATCTCATTTGCATGTTGGCTTCCAGATCAAATTGTTAGTTCACATATTCATCAATCACTCCTTTTTATGCAATTCTCAAAAGCATTTTCGCATCTTGTCCTTGGGAAGTCGGTCTCATGGCCTCATCTTATCATGTCTAAAGCTTGGCTGCAGTATTATTTTTTAGTTTTATTGGCACAATTCTGTCTTTCTTTATGGTCGTCTATTTTCTCATGATCGATTGATTTACATTTGGGTACGTCTATAGGGCTGCGAATCCTGCTATCATCCATATCACAACATATCATCAGAATATGACATCTGTTCTTTATTCATATACACCTGCAAGTGAACGCTTAGTTGTAGCGAAAGGTGTAAAATGATGCAATGGTCTCAATCAGAGTTGATGAGTAGAGTTCATGTGATTGTTGAACACGGTTGATCTAATGAAAGAATGCTAAAAAGGTTTTTTTTTTCATTTATACGTAGTAGATTTAGGTGGAAAGAAATTTAGCTACATTTGCGCGGATTCGAAGAGTGCTCAGTAAGAACTGGACTACAACTTGCTGATCAACAGAGATGACTTTACTCTTCGTAGCAGAATGCGAAATAAGTTAATATCTACATACACATATGATATGTCTCGCATTTCCTTGGTGACTTTAATAAGAAATGTTGGGCCATCATAATGATTTATATTATTGGCCTCACTTTTCCATTATTGTATCATACTATTTCATAAGCGACCGATGCTCTGACCTAGAAGTTAGTGGCTCATTCCATATAGAGATGTTGGCTTCCCATGACATAAGATACAATGAGAATTCTCCAACTTGTTCCTGGTGATTGCTTTGTTATATAAAAAAAATACATGATCATGATTCTATTTCTGGATGTTTATGTGTGTTCTACTTACCTGTTCCAGGAGAGACAGTCACAACCTGTATTATTTATTAGTTTTTGTCATATTTTATAAAATTTTCCTGGTTTATGATAAATACTGGTACAAATTAACTCCCCAATATGATGAAGTTACGTAGATTCTGGTGTTATTTTTGGCATCCCTACATGAATTAAATTAATTTCTATAGACTTTCTCGATCTATACAACAACAGCAACAACGACAACAATGAATCCCTTTCATAAATTGCTCTGTATTGGTACCACATGGACACGGATGTAGACAGGACGTGAGACCCTAATAAGAGGAGCTTTAACTACGTGCACCGATCCAACCTTAATAAGAAACTGCCCGCGGAGGCTGAACCTGATTTCTTCGCGCCAAGCTGTCGTTCTCAGTTCACGTGCGATGTGACCATCCGTGGCCCGTGATAGCAACGTCACCCACTTGGCCATTAAATCTTTTTACCTGCATATATATATATTTTTTAAATTTTTCATGGGAGCGTTCCGATTATTATATGAGATTATCGGCGTGGTTGCGCCAAGAAGTTTGTTTCGGTGGACACGGTGGTTGGAGCGGCGTTTTGTTCCGTCTAATCAAGAACTCGGTATATCGATCTCACGCTAGAAAGCATTAATAGAAAGCGATGATGAGTATGAATATTCTGAAAGAGCAAGAAGATGGACGTAAAAGTTAGGCAAACCTCGTTATCATTTATTTTAGTTCTGTTAAAATATAAAACGCTAACCCTCAACCCTCACCGCTATTTGGGAGTTTTGGTGCAGTGACGGGGGATCTTTGACTGCATGTTATCAAAGCAAGCCGGATTCAATTCCCATTGACGACGAATTTAAACTGGGATTTTTTTTAGGAATAATGATGATACCAGTGCGGGCGTTCAGATGCCAAAAAAAAGGGCCCTCAACTTGTGGGGGCATTGTTAGATTATAAAATTACATGTCGTGACTGTCACCATAGCTTTGAAGTTTTAGTGTAGTGGTAGACACTCGACAAAATCCCATTGGCGTAAGTTAGGAATTGGTAGAACAGACATGTATTGACCTGTAGATATTGTGCGAGACATTCAGTACTAGTTCATATAAATGATAAGAACACAATACAAATGATCATAAGACTATAGATAAGTAACAAGAGTTGTATATAGTACGTACAATGCATTTGTTTGTCCCTTCGCTGCTTTGTGATGCGACTAAGTATGAAATATAAAAAAATATTAGTTTATGTTGTGTCAATCAATGCTTCACTGGAGCAGGCGGAATAAATAGAAGATCTTCATTAAATTTATTTACATCTTCAGTATTAGTTGCAGCTTTTGTTTCTTTGCTCAGTTCTCTACACATGGTCATTCCCTTGGCAGTTTTTATGTATTAATATGATATATGCATAATGACAAGTTTACAAGTGGTACTTATCTTGTTAGCGCTGATCACTGATGCAATGATATTAACTTATATTAGAATTCGCTTCTATATTTCATTTTTTTTTTCTTTCAGATTAATATGAAATAGTTTGTCATGATAGTTTGTGTCTTATATTTATTTACACCTTGAAAATGAAAGGATATATAAATCCAGTGATAGTTTGCTTTGTCCTCGTAGGATGAAACAAAATACAGTATGCATGGTATTTTGTCAGTTTTTCAATGCCATCTGTGATATTTATGCCAGAGGCGGACTGAGAGAGAGATGCTTGCCGGTGGGTGAGGGATTTACCACAAAGTTTTACTGTCAATATTTGTGCATGATGTTTAATGGGTTCTTCAATGCTCAGTTTTGCCTGTTATATGCGAACAAAAGTTTCATCTGATGCCATGAATGAATTTGTCCGTGTCATCATCAAAACTTTTTTTTTTTTTTTTTTGTTCTCCTGATAAACTACAAAACGGCAACCTCTACTGGAGTGTGGACTAGGGACCATATGACAAGCTGTCTTTTGTCTTTCTGCTCCCTGGTAAGGGTTTTTTTCTTTTTTCTTTTTTTTTTTCCTTCCTTCCCTTCCCCCTCTATAACTGGAGCGGAGATAGATCGAGCTGCTGGCTATATTAATTAATTGTGGACCCCCCAGTAATCCAGTGCTCCATAGCAAGTTGTAGATGTTGTAAATATTAGCTGTTTAGCACGAAATTCAGTTAATAATTTTCAGATCACTTAAAGAATTAATATTGTAACACAGATAATTCAAACGAAAAGAAATGAGGGTTAGAAATACGGCCTGATGGTCGAGGCGTGCAAGCACTGTCCCAAGAAACTAATTGCCCCCTCTCGTACAGGGCTACGCGGCAAAAGCTCCCGGAGATACAACGACCCTCGGTCAGGCGACCTCCTTCTCGTCGGCACGAGCTTCAAGAAGGCTTTGCGAAATCTTCTAGACTTTCAGGGAACCAGCACAAATGTAACAGATGTAAAATGAAGATGAAGGACAGAGAAGAAGAGAGAATTCGTTGTGTTTTTCACACTGTGTTAAACTCTTCAGATTTAGGTCCTTTTATAGGCTTAACACATCCGTTACTCATAAATCCGTAATTAATATATTTTAATTATCATAAAACTCTTTTCCGTTTTGATTCTGTTTTAAATCTCATGAATATTACCGTTTCAAAATTTAATTCTCTTAACCGTTACAAAATGTTAATGTAGCAGATTAAAGGCCCACTAATCCGGAGCTGCATTCGTGTCCGCAGGTCGTGTGAATGTTAATGTAGCAGATTAAAGGCCCACTAATCCGGAGCTGCATTCGTGTCCGCAGGTCGTGTGCGCGCGCCACCCGACCCGAACCCGAGCCCGGCCCGGCCGGCGCGCGCGTGTGTGGTGTGGAGCATAACCCTTTATTTTCTTCTAGGCATAGGAGAGAAAAAGAAGGCTTATAAGGACCCTTCCTTTCTAT
The DNA here is from genome assembly GCA_022839385.1 of Asparagus kiusianus. Lineage (NCBI taxonomy): Eukaryota > Viridiplantae > Streptophyta > Magnoliopsida > Asparagales > Asparagaceae > Asparagus > Asparagus kiusianus. The sequence goes on along the minus strand of BQKN01057252.1, from coordinate 17,287 downwards.
CCCATTTCCTATGTGGGACTAAACTTTCCTCTTTTTCTCTACAAACCCAAGTTTTAAGTTATCTTTATTATAACTCTAACAGTAGATCCAGCTTTCTGTAAATATACCGTGTCCGATGTCCATCCAATTCTTGGTGATTTCTAGATGGGTACCTGTGGGATGTTTCATTGACGCGTCCAAAACTTTATCATGTAGCTAGCCTAACGTATGGAAGAGTTATTAGAGAATGTAGCAAGTTGAAGATTCTAATGGCAGGAGTGAACAATTTTATTGGATATCTCAGATGTTTTTGTACAAAGAACTATGATCCTTCAGGCTATTGTTATAGCAAACCATCATCAACCCTGTCATTCACATCTATAATTTGATTGTTATCGCCGTATCTTGAAATTTTAATCCGTGTACCTGTGTCATGCCGTTCCTGTATCCATGCATCTGTATTAGTGCGACAGGGTACTAGAGGGTTGTATTGCAAGTATAGGATATCTCGACATATGTCGGAGAGTCACGTATCGAAAATTTCTATTATCGAAGTTGGCACCACAAGCTTTCAAATCTCTCCACTTTCTGGCCGTAGCTAATTTTCTGTAGTACATCACTGAAGTTTAAAATGCAGGATTGTGTTGAGACTTATATCCCTTTCACTTTTAATCCTTACGATGTCAATTAGAAATGTGTATACATCATATTTTAAGTCTCTTGCTTGTTGATCTTAAAGCAGCCTGAACTGCTTAATGCTCCTAGATAACTGTCTCAATCTGCAACTACCTAGGGGGTCTGGGTGTTATCTGTTTTTATGATCGAGATCAGAAATGCCACCATTTCCTCCAAATAAATGAATGGACAGCTGTATGTGTTGGGGATTCGAAACAATCAATCGAACCCTTACCCTTCCGGACCTTGTGTTGAAAGTAGGAAAGTAGGAATAAACCACAAATAAAGATCTAACCTTGTAAAAAACAGTAAAGAAGATGAACACACAGATTTAACGAGGTTCGACAACGTGCCTACGTCCTCGGGAGCCACACCACACAATCTTTCTATTAATTGAAGAAGAAAATACAAGCTCTCAAACAAGGGGTTAATCTCTCTGAGATTCTCTCTCTCTTTGCAGTCAAAAAGCTCTCTTTTTTATATTGTATAATGCCCTAAAATCGTTTAGGTATTTATAGAGTCCTGAAACAAAACAGAATCTCAAACAGTCTGGGAAACTGTCTGGGCGATTCGCGGTCGACCGCCGTGCCAAGGCCGGTCGACCGGACAGAACGAAAAATGTTTACAGGGTCTCGTGCACATTTGCGGTCGACCGCAGCGACCACGCCGATCGACCGGCCAGAGCGACCGATTCTTCTCAGTTTCCTGCAGTGCACGCGGTCGACCGGATCTGCCTCTGCGGTCGACCGCACAGTCTTCTGACTGTTTTCTTCGTCTTTTTGATTGCAGCTTTGGGTCTACACACTTAGACTAACAATCTCCCACTTGGAGACCAAAGCGTCATCAACGAGCTCACCCGAACTCTCCCCTTCTTCGCATGTATCTTTTCCCAAAAAAAAATTCTTCCTTCAATCAACAGTATCCCGACGATCTCGCCGTTCCTCGTAGTGTGGCTCCACCTTCGTCTTCTACTCGTGAAGGCCAACTGAAGTTGCACACAACTCCAGTTTCTCAATGGTAACTGTCTTTGTCAACATGTCCGCCGGATTTTGACTCCCCAAAATCTTCATTAAATGTAACTTTCCGTCTTCAACTAGCGAGCGTATAAAATGGTATTTGACGTCGATGTGCTTCGTTCTGGCATAATATACTAGATTCTTGGCAAGATGTATAGCGCTCTGGCTATCACAATAAAGAACTCCTCTCCCTTGCTTCAGATCCAACTCTTCCAAGCACCCGTTCAACCAGATCATCTCCTTGCTTGCTTCAGTCACCGCGACATACTCAGCCTCGGTTGTAGACAAAGTCACAATCTTCTGCAGACGTGAGACCCAACTCACTGCTGTCGATGCTAAGGTATAAACATACCCCGTGGTGCTCCGCCTCGTATCATGATCACCGGCGAAGTCCGCATCCACGTATCCCTGCAGTACCAATTCATTCCTCCTGAAACATAGTGGTTTGTTTGTTGTCCCTCTCAAGTACCGCATTATCCACTTTACGGCCTCCCAATGCTGCTTCCCTGGATTGCTTGCAAATCTGCTCACAACTCCCACTGCATGGGCGATGTCCGGCCTCATGCAAACCATTGCGTACATGAGACTCCCAATGGCCGAAGAATATGACACCCTGCTCATATGATCTCTATCTGCATCTGTCTTAGGCGATTGCTCCTCAGATAGTTTGAATTGACTTCCAAGGGGTGTGCTAACAACTTTAGCATTCTGCATGTTGAACCTCTGAAGTACCTTCTCAATGTATTCAGCTTGGCTCAACCTCAATGTCCCTTCAGCTTCATCTCTACTGATTCGCATCCCTAGAATTTGCTTTGCTGCACCCAGATCTTTCATTGCAAATTCCTTTGCTAGCTGCCTCTTCAAACTGTTTATCTCCTCTAAACACGGTCCTGCTACCAACATGTCATCAACATATAATAACAAAATAATAAAGCTGGACTCGAACCTTTTGAAATAACAGCAATGATCTGAATTGCATCTTCTGTAGCCATTGTTCTGCATGAAGTTATCAAACTTCTTATACCACTGTCTCGGGGCCTGTTTCAAACCATATAAGCTCTTCTTGAGCTTGCACACCATCTCTTCCTTTTCTTCTTCAATGAAGCCAACAGGTTGCTTCATGTAGATTTCTTCATCCAAGTCACCATGAAGAAAGACAGTCTTCACATCTAACTGCTCAAGAAAGAGGTCTTCTGCAGCTACCAAACTCAATACCACTCTGATGGTTGTGAGTTTCACAACAGGGGAAAATATCTCCGTGTAGTCAACTCCTTCCCGCTGTTGAAACCCTTTCACTACTAATCTGGCCTTGAATCTCTTGCTTCCATCACTTTCCTGCTTGACCCGGTAAACCCATTTATTGTGCAAGGCTTTCTTCTGCGCAGGTAGCTGGGCTAACTCCCATGTCTCGTTAGTGAGTAGAGAATCCATCTCCTCCTGCATCGCATGCTACCACTGCTGAGATTCATTCACTTGCATTGCCTCTTCATAGCTTTCCGGCTCACCGCTATCTGTCAACAATAAATAATCAAGAGATGAAAGGTATTTGGGATTTGGTTTGGGTACCCTGGATGACCTCCTAGGCTCCACGCCCTGGGTAGTTTCTTCTGCACCTAGAGCCTCCTCCGTTCTGTGGTCAGAACAAACATCATCTCCCCTATCTGGAAGTTCCTCTATATCCATGTACTCAGATCCACCTGTATCTGTAGTGCTGCTCCCACTGCTTCGGCTATCCTTGGCGTTATCCCTATCCTTGTACATCACCTCCTCATTGAATATCACATCCCGGCTCCTGATGATCTTCCTGTTCTTCTCATCCCAAAGGCGATACCCGAACTCATCAATGTCGTATCCAATGAATGTGCACTTCTGTGACTTCGCTTCTAGCTTGTCCCTGACATGGTCACTGATATGAACATATGCCACGCAGCCAAATACCCGCAAGTGTGAGAGATTTATCTTCTTTCCACTCCAAACCTCCTCTGGAATCCCAAAGTCTAATGGAACTGATGGCCCGTGATTAATAAGGTGTGCTGTCGTATGCACCGCATCCGCCCAAAATGTCTTAGGCAGACCTGCATGTAATCGCATGCTCCGCGCACGCTCTGTCAAGGTCCTGTTCATCCTTTCTGCGATGCCGTTCTGCTGTGGCGTCCCTGGAGTAGTCCTCTCTAAGCGAATCCCATTCGTAGCGCAGAACCTCTTGAACTCCTCCAGCTCGTATTCTCCACCATTATCTGATCTCAAGCACTTCACCTTCAGATCTGTCTCGTTCTCGACCATGGCCTTCCACTTCTTGAAGATTTCGAACACCTCTGACTTGTGCTTCATGAAGTAAACCCACACCTTCCTCGAGTGATCGTCGATAAACGTGACGTAGTATCTCGAACCACCAAGAGAAGACACACTGGCTGGACCCCATACATCTGTATGAATCAACTCTAGCTTCTGAGCCTTAGGTGGCCTTCCACCCTTCTGGAAACTAACCCTCTTCTGCTTCCCAAAGATGCAGTCTTCACAAACTCCGACTTCCACGGTGTCGATCCCGGTTAGCTTTCCTTGTGAGTGTAGGATTTTCATCCCCTTCTCGCTCATGTACCCTAGCCTGTTGTGCCACAGATCTGTACTCTCCTTACCAGCTACAATTGTGAGGGTGTCACTCGCATGTGAAGTGAGGTAGAGAGTCCCTGTTTTATTACCTCGGGCAATAATCATCATGCCGTTGGAGATTCTCCACGAATCCCCGGTAAATGTCGAAGCGTAGCCTTCTGCTCCAAGCTGTCCCACCGAAACAAGATTCCTCTTCAGCTTCGGCACGTGTCTCACGTTCTTCAAGTTCCACTTGGAGCCCTTCATCTGTATCTGAACATCGCCCTTTCCAACAATATTACAAGGTTCATTATCCCCCAAGTATACTTTACCAAAGTCCCCTGCTACATAGTTCTGAAGAAGTTTCCTATTAGCAGTGGCGTGGAAAGAAGCTCCTGAGTCGATGACCCAAGAATCAGAATCGCTATCCATAGCAAGAATCAAGGCATCCTGCACGATATGAGCCTCCTGCTCACCCGCATCCTTCTTTGGTGCTTTACAGACTGAAGACATATGGCCCTCTTGGCCGCAGTTCCAACACTTCCCTTTGATAGACCTAACCTTCGAGTTCGGCCTCTTCTTCACTGATTTCGACCGATTCCTATTCTGGTTCCCTTTCTTCTGGCTTCTGCCTCTCTGCTCGAAATTTAGGGCTGAACCTGAGCCTTCTGATTCGGACGATTTTCTTCTAACCTCCTCGAATAGAATCATGCTGATAACCTCACTCAGCTTCAACTTCCCTTTCCCCGCCGAATTGCTGATTGCCGTCACACAACCTGTCCAACTATCCGGCAACTGTGATAGTAGTAGAAGGGCCTGCACTTCGTCATCGAACGTGATGTCCACGGAGATAAGTGGATCAACAACCGTGTTAAACTCGCTGAGGTGCATCGTGAAGGACCGTCATTCTGCCATCTTGAGGTTGAAAAGAGTTTTGACAAGATGCACCTTGTTTGCTGCCGATGGTTGCTCATACATCTTCGCGAGCGCTTCCATGAGTCCCACCGTCGTCTTCTCCTTTAGAATGTTGTGGGCTACTGATTTGGCGAGCGACAACCAGATTTGCCCTAGAGCCTTTCTATCCAGTACCTCCCAATCACCATCTGACTCCTCTTTCTTCTTTCCCTTTTCCTTGCCCAACAGCGGGCGATACAAGTCCTTCTGGTACAGATAGTCCTCCATCTGCGACTTCCAGTAGGCAAAGTCTGAACCATCAAACTTCTCGATCTTTGATTTGCTTTCCTCTACCATGGCTTTCACACAAATTGCTGAACGAAACTCTGATACCAGTTGTTGGGGATTCGAAACAATCAATCGAACCCTTGCCCTTCCGGACCTTGTGTTGAAAGTAGGAAAGTAGGAATAAACCACAAATAAAGATCTAACCTTGTAAAAAACAGTAAAGAAGATGAACACACAGATTTAACGAGGTTCGGCAACGTGCCTACGTCCTCGGGAGCCACACCACACAATCTTTCTATTAATTGAAGAAGAAAATACAAGCTCTCAAACAAGGGATTAATCTCTCTGAGATTCTCTCTCTCTTTGCAGTCAAAAAGCTCTCTTTTTTATATTGTACAATGCCCTAAAATCGTTTAGGTATTTATAGAGTCCTGAAACAAAACAGAATCCCAAACAGTCTGGGAAACTGTCTAGGCGATTCGCGGTCGACCGCCGTGCCAAGGCCGGTCGACCGGACAGAACGAAAAACGTTTACAGGGTCTCGTGCACATTTGTGGTCAACCGCAGCGACCACGCCGGTCGACCGGCCAGAGCGACCGATTCTTCTCAGTTTCCTGCAGTGCACGCGGTCGACCGGATCTGCCTCTGCGGTCGACCGTACAGTCTTCTGACTGTTTTCTTCGCCTTTTCGATTGCAGCTTTGGGTCTACACACTTAGACTAACAGTATGTACATCAATATGCCGATTTAAGGTAGCGAGAAGTATGGTTAAATTTTCACATTATCTTCCTTTCCTTGCACATAGACGTATGACTTGTAGGTTTAACCATGAACTCACATGATGAGGCTCCATGCGGAATTCATGTTTTACTGCTTTTTTATTTTGTGTGAGTTCAGATATTGTAAATTTGCTTAGAAATAATAATGTCTATACTTCTTTAAACTGTTTCAGAACTAGAAAAAATCGTAAAACAAAGTGTTACGTGGTAACATATAATTCATCACAATTATAGTCGAACTTATTCCTCAACATTTCTGTAGAATTTTGAGTATGGTGGTTACTCTCCTTGCCATGGAAAGTCCATATTGAGCTTCCTTTTGTGAGACGAAATTCACATGGTAAGCCTGTATTTAAGCAGAAGAAATTTGGCTCTATGGAAAGTTTGCGCAATAATTTCAAGGGCGGTAAGTTCGAAATTAGATGACAGCATCGGGGTAACTTAAGAGATTAATTACTATTTGTAGTAGAACATGTCATTTTCTGTTAGGCCTGTGTTGAATGTTGCTCAAGTCAATGTTATTTATACATGTACGTTATATGACTCGAGTCTATTTGATAGCTTTAACAAGAAATGTTCTGCATGTTTTGTTGAACTTTCAAACCTTAGAACAAGCATGCAAAGCAAAGATTTCTTTAAATTAAGAAATCAGGTGAACTTGATAGTTCTTCAGACAAACTTAGAAATTCAGGCGAAGCTCAAAGCAGAGTTCAGGCGAACCTGCAGTTCAGGCAAGCTTTGGAAGTTCAGGCGAACTTGGAAGATCAGGCGAGCTCCGAGTGCAGGCGAAGCAGTTCAGGCGAGCTTGACTATGTTCAGCCGAACTTAAGTCAGACAGGTGAGCTTTGAAGACAAGCGAGCTTCGCAAACAGGTGAACTACGCAGTCAAAATAGATTCCTAACCTGTTGTGGCCTAGGGTTTCCCTATTAATAGGGAACCCGGATCGTCGTTTTTTCATGCGATTTTCTTGAGCGATTTTTTCAGAGAATGTTGTTTTAAACAGAGAGATCTTGGGGAGATTGAGATCATCTCTTTGCAAGCTTTTGTAATCTTATTTAATATTTAAAGAAATTTTTTGTGTGGCTCCCGAGGACGTAGGCAAGTTACCAAACCTCATTAAAATTTTGGTGTTCTCTCTTCTATGTTTTTCTTTGTAAAGTTTTCTTTTATTTGCTGTGATTTTTTCTTGCCTTCTTTCAACACAAGATCCAGAGGGCACGCTGCGAGAGGGTTTATTTGACAGGTTGTCGATAGGACGTCCTCCCTAATAACTAGTATCAGAGCTTCGTTCGGATTAGATCTGTGTGAGAGCTATGGAAGAAGAAGGCAAATCAAAGATTAAGAAGTTTGACGGATCAGACTTCACCTACTGGAAGTCACAGATGGAGGACTATTTGTACTAGAAGGATCTTTACCATCCGTAGATGGGTAAAGCAAAGGGAAAGAAGAAGGATGAGACTGACGAGGACTGGGAAATATTAGATCGAAATGCTCTAGGGCAGATTCAATTGTCGCTCGTAAAATCAGTCACCCATAACATATTAAAGAAGAAGACGATAGTGGGGCTTATGGAAGCACTCGTAAAGATGTATGAGCAACCGTCAGCTGTAAACAAGGTGCATCTCGTTAAAACGATCTTCAACCTTAAGATGGTAGAAGGATATTCCTTCATGATGCATCTCAGCAAGTTCAACACGATTGTTAATCAAGTCATCTCAGTCGATATCATATTTGATGACGAAATGCAGGCCCTACTGATACTATCACGGTTGCTAGATAGTTAGGCAGGTTGTGTGACCGCAAATCAATAATTCGGCGGGGAATGAGAAGTTAGAGGTTGTCAGCATGATTTTATCTGAGGAGGTTAGAAGAAAATCGCACGAATCAGAAGGTTCAGGTTCAGCCTAAGTCTCGAGCAGAGAAGCCGAAGCCGTAATAAGGGTAACCAGAACAGGAATCGATCAAAGTCGAAGAAGAAGGGGTCGAACTCGAAGGTAAGGGCTATCAGAGGGAAGTGTTGGAATTGCGACTAGGAGAGCCATATATCTTCAGTCTGTAAAGCATCAAAAAAGGATGCAAGTGAGCAGGAGGCTCATCTTGTGCAAGATGTATTGATCCTTACTATGGATAGTGATTCTGATTCATGGATTATTGATTCGGGAGTCTCATTCCACGTCACTACTAATAGGAAGCTTCTTCATAATTATGTAGCAGGGGACTTTGGAAAAGTGTACTTGGGGACAATGAGCTATGTTGTATTGTTGGAAATGGTGACGTGCATATACAAATGAATGGCTCCAAGTGGAATCTGAAGAATGTCAGACATGTACCAAAGCTGAAGAGGAATCTTGTTTCGGTTGGCCAGCTTGGAATAAAAAGTTATGTTATAATATTTACCGGGGATTCGTGAAAAATATCCAATAGTACTATGGTGGTTGCACGGGGTAACAAGATCGGAAAAATCTACCTAACTTCACATGCAAGTGGCACCCTCGCAATTACAACGGGCAAGGAGAGTATAGATTTGTGGCATAATAGGTTGGGATACATGAGCGAGAAGGTATGAAGATCCTACACTCTCAAGGAAAGCTAACCGGCATCGATTTAGTTAAAATTGGTATTTGTGAAGACTGCATCTACGGGAAGTAGAGGAGGGTCAGCTTTCAAAAGAGTGGAAGACCACCTAAAGCTCACAAGCTAGAATTTGTTCATACAGACGTATGGGGTTTAGCTAGCATGACTTCTCTTGACAGTTGGACATTCTATGTCACCTTTATCGACGATCACTCGAGGAATATGTGGGTATACTTCATGAAGCACACGTCAGAGGTGTTTGAAAATCTTCAAGAAGTAGAAAGCCATGGTGGAGAACGAGACAGATCTGAAAGTGCAGTGTCTGAGATCAGACAATACCCGAGAATACGAGCTAGAGGAGTTCAAGAAGTTTTGTACTCTGAATGGGATTCGTTTAGAGAGGACTACTCCAGGAACACCGTAACAGAATGGTGTTGTAGAGAGAATGAATAAAACATTAATAGAATGTGCGAGGAGCATGCGTCTACATAGAGGTCTGCCAAAAACATTTTCGGCAGATGCGATGCATACATCAGCTTACTTAATAATCATGGGCCATCAGTTCTATTAGACTTTGGGATTCTAGAGGAGATTTGGAGTGGAAAGACGGTTAATCTCTCACACTTGAGAGTCTTTGGTTGCATGACATATGTTCATATCAATGACCATGTCAGAGACAAGCTAGAAGTCACAGAAGTGTACATTCATTGTATACGGCATTGATGAGTTCGGATATCATCTTTGGGATGAGAAGAATAGGAAAATCACCAGGAGCCGAAACATCATATTCAATGAAGAGGTAATGTACAAGGATAGGGATAATGCAAAGGATAACCAAAGCAGTAGGAGCAGTACTAAAGATGCAGGTACATCCGAGTACATGGATTTGAAGAAACTTCCAATGGGGAGACAATGTCAGTTCTGACAGAAGAACGGATGAGACTCCAGGTGCAGAGACGACTACCCATGGCAAGGAGCTTAGGAAGCCATCCATGATACCCAAACTGAATCCCACATATCTTTCATCACTAGATTATTTGCTTTTGATAGATAGCGGAGAACCAGATTGCTATGAGGAGGCTATGCAAGTGATTGAATCTCAACAGTAAGAGCATGCGATACAAGAAGAGATGGATTCTCTCCACTCGAATGAGACATGGGAGTTATCCCAGCTACATACACAGAAGAAAGGCTTACATAATAAGTGGGTCTACCGGATCAAGTAGAGGAGTGATGAAAGCAAGAGGTATAATGCCAGATTAGTCATGAAAGGATTCTAATAGCGGGAAGGAGTGGATTATACGGAGATATTTTCCCCTGTTTTGAATCTTACAACCATCAGAGTGGTGTTAAGCTTAGTAGCTGCTAAAAATTTCTATCTTGAACAGTTAGATGTAAAGACTGTCTTTCTTCGTGGTGACTTGAATGAAAAAAATCTACATGAAGAAACATGTTGGTTTCATTAAGGAAGGTAAAGAAGAGCTTGTATGGTTTAAAACATGCTCCAAGACAGTGGTACAATGGTAGTCTAATGTACACGATGGTTTGCACAAGGTCGGATATCGTCCGTGTAGTGGGAGTTGTCAGCGTGTTTGTAAGCAATCCAGAGAAGCAGTATTGGGAGGTCGTGAAGTGGATATTGCGCTATTTGAGAGGGACTACGGATATGTCATTGTGTTTTAGAGAAAGGAGTTGGTACTACAGGGATACGTGGATGCAGATTTCACCGGTGATCATGATACGAGGCGAAGTACCATGGGGCATGTTTATACCTTAGGGTCGACAGCAGTGAGTTGGATCTCATGTCTGCAGAAAATAATAACATTATCCATAGCTGAGGCAGAGTATGTTATAGTAGCCGAAGCTAGCAAGGAAATGATTTGGTTAATCGGATGTCTGGAAGAGTTGGCTCTGAAGCAGGGGAACAGAGTTTTTTATTCTAATAGCCAGAGTGTTATACACCTTACCAAGAACCCAGTATATCATATCAGAATAAAGCACATCAACGTACGTTATCATTTCATATGCTCGCTGATAGAGGATGGGAAGTTACTATTAGATAAGATTTTGGGGAGCCAAAATCCTGTAGATATGTTGACTAAGGCAATGACCACTGAGAAACTAGAGTTGTGTGTAATTTCAGTTAGCCTTCATAAATAGAAGATGAGGGCAGAGCCACACTAGGAGAATGATAAATTGAAGAAAGAGATTCTTCGGGTAGGAGAAGGTGCTTGCTAAGTTGAAGAGAGCTTGTTGACTAAGGTTTGATCTCCAAGTGGAAGATTATTGGTTTCGGGTGTAGACTCAAATCTTAGAACAAGCATGAAAAGCAAAGATTTCTCTAAGTTAAGAAATCAGGCGAACTTGATAGTTCAGGTGAAATTGATAGTTCAAGCGAACTTGGAAGTTCAGGCGAAGCTCGAAGCTGAGTTAAGGCGAACCTACAGTTCAGATGAGCTTTGAAAGTTCAGGCAAACTTGGCAGATCAGATGAGCTCTAAGTACAGGCGAGCTCCAAGTGTAGGCGAAGCAGTTCAGGCGAGCTTGACTATGTCAGGCGAGCTTCGCAGACAGGCGAACTTCGCAGTCAAAACAGATTCCTAATCTGTTTTGACCTAAGGTTTCCCTATAAATAGGGAACCCTGCCGCCGTTTTTTCATGCGCTTTTTTTTTTCAGAGAACGCTATTTTGAACAGAGAGATCTCAAGGAGATTGAGATCATCTCTTTGCAAGCTTTTGTAATCTTCTTTAATATTCAAATGAAATTTTTGTGTGGCTCCTGAGGACGTAGACAAGTTGCCGAATCTCGTTAAAATTTTGGTGTTCTCTCTTCTTCTTTTTTTCTTTGCAAAGTTTTTTTTATTTGCTGTGATTTCTTCTTGCCTTCTTTCAACACAAGATCCGGAGGGCACGCTGCGAGAGGGTTCATTTGACAGGTTGTTGATAGGACGAATCCTCCCCAACACCATGAAATGTTTGAGCATATTGTATGGTCAGGGACATATGTTGAGAGGTTCCATCAAAATGATTTTGGTTAATTTCCGGTTAGGCCCCATGTACTATCGTCAAAACCCTTGCAATTCTGTTATTCCAGGTAGAGCGCTTGATTGGGGGCAAAGAAAATCACCCTCTTTTAGCTAGCGTGTGTGCGCATGTGCGCTTATGCGCGTGTGCGTCCTTGGTCTATATGATATACTAATTTCATCATATGTCACATAACCTTCGTGGATTGTGATAAAGAAATTCAGTGAGAGAAAATTTAGCCGTATGAACTTTCAATATAGCTGCATGAATTACACCCGTGAAGTTTCCAGCAAACAACGGATCATCTGCTTATTGATTTCCTTGTATGTTCTCGGTAATAATTATTTATTTACCTACGCTGATATGTGCCAATATTGCATACTTATGCGGTGACATTTTATTAACCGAACTCTTGGAAGTTGGAACCCTAACTGCAGAACAATGCATTAAATTGCATGATTGGGCCTCGCTGATGAAAGGGGCCGGCCTCTCGGTTGACCTGTCTTCTTCCCCTTCCCCCATTAATGATATTTGCCTTCATATTAAAATTGCTAGCGAGGTTCATTCTCCTTCCAATGTCAGTGTGAGCCCCCCATGGCCATGGATGTAGACAGGACATAAGCCTCTTCAGTAAATAATAATAATAATAATAATAATAATTAAAAAAAGGAGCTCCATTGCGTCATTGTCAGTTCACCTGTGATGTGACCATCAGTGTTTCATTTGAGGCTGTGGCCCAGCAGCCCATCTATTAATTACTACGGATCAAGTGGCCATCAATGGCCCATAGCAGTAATGTTGCAACTTTATAATGAAGCGACGATTTTTGGCATTTCAGATCTCTTTCATTAACATTTTATTATTATTATTATTTTACAACAATCTAACATTTTATCATTAAGAGTTTTAATTAGTATTTTTTTTTTTCAAATGTTTGTCACCCTTAGACTATATTGTTTATGTGGTTTTTCACATTTCATTACAAATTAGCCTCTATCAAGGTTGTTGATTTTCTAAGTTTTGCGATAATCTTTTCGGAGTTGATCATTTAGGGTAGTCTTGCAAATACTAAAAATTTGGAATACTTTTGCAATATTCATGATTTAATTAAGTGGATGGAACATATACATGAACCCGTTTGATTACTATATGAGATTAGGTCTAGTTGCTACGACATTTTGACAGCAACTTGTTCAGATGAACATCGTGGTTGACACTGCATGTTGTTCCAACTACAATAAATCATCAATGATCGTGAGTACCATTACTTATCCACCTAGTCTAATCTATTTAATACGACATTGTGTCCGAATCTTTTTTTAAAAATATGCACGCCCCCGTGCAATTCCAGTAAAAATCAATTATATGTTTCTTGTGACATATCTTTCGTATGCAAGCGATCGATATAACATGCAAATTTTGTCAGAATCCGTATGACATCGGATTGGAAGTTGTCTGGGTATCTCTCGCACTAGAAAGTGTAGAAAACCAATGATAAATATACAAATTTTGAGATCAAGACCTATTAGTTTAAGTTCTTTATCCAAGTTTAAGATCCATGTCATTCTTAATATGGCCAACTCCTATTGGATAATGAGTTGGACATCATTAATTATGGCCAACTCCT
>BQKN01057250.1:40235-51554 GCA_022839385.1 Asparagus kiusianus | reverse complement strand
ACGTCCACGGGCTGCTGCAGATCTTTCACTATGAAGAGATATTTTACAACATTCTCAATTTTCTCACAACCCAATCCCAACTCTGAAAATTGCTCACAATTTTCTCTCACAAAGACTTTTCTCTAAGCCTCTCTTTTCTCTCTCTTGCTCTTCTATAAGAGGAGTTGTTTCTGGGATGAGATTTTCCTTAAGAGTTTGAGGTCTATTTATAATGTTTGGAAAAACACTATGCATCAATATTTTATTAGTGGTGGGCCCACCCGTGGTGGGACCCACCTACCTTTTCCTCATTCAACTCTTGCTTTTCTTCAATTTCAAAATTTGCTGCCTCCTTTCGACTACTCTGATGCTTTCGGTGGCTGGAGGCTTTTGACAAAGAAGGAAAAAACTTTGTCTCTTCCGATGATTGAGAATAAGTGGGGCCCGCTCCTTTTCTTTGTCAAAAATGTCAGGATGAAGCTTTCGGTGCAGTCATTTCTGACCAACAATCTCCCACTTGAAGACTGATTTTAATCTGTCTTCATATCTTGATCTATGCAGCAGCTCTTCCCCGATCTTGTTATTGTTGCAGGCCAACTGAAGCTGAACACAGCTTCAGTTTGTCAGTAGTCACCGTCTTTGTCAGCATGTCTGCCGGATTTTAAGCTCCACTAATCTTTTCAAGCTTCAAAATTCCGTCTTTCAGAAGTGACCGGATAAAATGATATCGCATCTATATGTGCTTTGTTCTGGAATGAAAAGACGGATTCTTCGCTAGATGGATAGCACTTTGACTGTCGCAATATAAGACATTGTCTTCTTGTTTCTTGCCTAACTCATCCAAGAAACTTTGAAGCCAAACCATTTCCTTGCTGGCTTCTGTAATAGCGACATATTCTGTTTTAGTTGTGGAGAGAGTAACTATCTTCTGCAGTTGTGAAACCCAGCTCACTGCAGTACCTCCTAGAGTATAGACATACCCTGTAGTGCTCTTTCTGTGGTCAACATTTCCTGCTAAATCAGCATCCACATAACCTGTTAGTATTATATCTCCACCTTTGAAACAAAGTGCTTTACCTGTGGTGCCCCGTAGATATCTGAGGATCCATTTGACTGCTTCCCAGTGTACCTTGCCCGGATCATTCATGTACCTGCTAACAGCTCTCACTGCTTGAGCAATATCTGGTCTTGTACAAACCATGACATACATCAGACGTCTAATAACTGAGGCGTACGGGACCTTCGCCATGTGTGCACGCTCTTCCTCTGTCTTCGGTGACTGATCTTTGGAAAGTCTGAAATGAACACCTAAAGGTGTACCCACTGGTTTAGCATCTTGCATATTGAACCTGGAGAGTACTTTGTTGATGTACTCAGTCTGTGATAATATCAAAGTCCCAGACTTCGTGTCTCTCTTGACCCTCATTCCAAGAATATGCTTTGCAGCACCAAGATCTTTCATTGCGAATTGTTTTGACAATTTCTGCTTCAAATTTATAATCTCTTGCAGATCTGAACCTGCAACGAGCATGTCATCAACGTATAATAGTAAAATAATGAAGGTATTGTCAAACCTCTTGATGTAGCAATAATGATCTGCTTGGCATCTAGTGAAACCGTTGCTGCCCATGAAGTTATCAAACTTCTTGTACCGCTGCCTGGGAGCTTGTTTTAATCCATACAAGCTCTTCTCCAAACGGCATACTAGATTTTCCTTACCCGCCTTTATGAAGCCTTCTGGTTGCTTCATATAAATCTCCTCCTCCAAATCACCATGAAGGAAAGCTGTTTTTACATCTAATTGCTCAAGATGTAAATTCTCAGCAACTACAATTTTCAACACCAGTCTGATTGTAGTCAGTTTTACAACTGGGGAGAAATTTTTATTATAGTTAATACCTTCCTTTTGCTAAAAGCCTTTGACAACCAATCTTGCCTTGTAGCGCTTGTTCCCATCATGCTCTTCTTTGATCCTGTAAATCCACTTGTTATGAAGAGCTTTCTTACCTTGTGGTGATTCAATTAAGTCCCACGTCTGATTTGACATGAGCGAGTCCATCTCATATTGCATAGAAGACTCCCACTTGACTGAATCCTTCACCTGCATTGCTTCGTCATAACACTCTGGTTCACCACTGTCAGTCAACAACAGGTAGTGCAAGGAAGACGAATAGCGCTGGGTTGGCTTAGGAATTCTGGAGGAGCGTCTCACTTCTGGCGTGCTTGGTTCTTCTTGAACTGCTTCAGGGCTAGTCTGAACATCCTTTTTAGAAATCTCCTCAAATTCAGCAAATTCTTTTGTTTCAGCTTTTGTACTGGAGCTACTTGATTCTGCAGTTGTTCTGTCTTTGTACATCACATTCTCATTGAATATGACATCTCTGCTTCTGATGATCTTCCGATTTTCATAGTCCCAAAATCGGTAACCAAACTCATCACCATCATAACTAATAAAAACACATTTGTTAGATTTGGCATCAAGTTTACTTCTTTCAGCAGAATCTATGTGTATATAAGAGATACAACCAAAGATTCTTAAATGTGAAAGGTTTACCTCTTTTCTGCTCCAAGCTTCTTTCGGTATTCCACCATCCAAGGGAACTAAGAGTCCGCGGTTGATTAGGTAGGCTACGATATTGATAGCTTCAGCCCATAGAAACTTGGGCAGTCCGGCATGAATCCTCATGCTTCTGGCACGTTCATTCAAATTTCTATTCATGCACTCCGCTACGCCATTTTGCTGCGGTGTCATGGGAACTGTTTTCTCCATTTTGATCCTGTTGTTTGCGCAAAACTCTTTGAATCTACTGTCTTTGTACTCTCCTCCGTTGTCTGACCTCAACCGTTTTATCTTCAGACCAATTTCATTTTCTACCATGGCCTTCCATTTTCTGAAGGTATCAAAGACTTCTGATTTCTTCTTTAGAAAATAGACCCATATCTTCCTTGTAGAATCATCAATGAAGGTGACATAGTACAGTGAGCCTGCAAGAGATGAAACTGGAGATGGCCCCCATACGTCGGTATGAACCAATTCTAACCTTTCTGTCTTGGGTGTCTTGCCAATCTTTGCAAAGCTGACTTTCTTCTATTTGCCAAAGATGTAATCCTCGCATAGGCCGACATCTACATTCTTCAGATCCGGCAGCTTCCCTTTTGACAGAAGTGTCTTCATCCCTTTCTCGCTCATATGACCAAGCCTTTGGTGCCATAGGTTTGATTTTTCATCTGCATCTGTTACTGCAATGATATTCTCTAAGTTAGAGGTTATATAGAGAGTACTATTTTTCTTACCTCGAGCAATGACGAGTGCTCCTTTGGTAATCTTCCATTCATGACCCGAGAAGGTTGTACAATAACCCTCTCCATCAAGCTGTCCCACAGAGATCAAATTTCTTGTAAGACCAAGAATATGTCTCACTCCTTGCAACTTCCATGTGGTCTGATTTGGCAATTTTAATCGGATGGTTCCCTTGCTAACAATCTTCAAGGTTTTATCATCTGCTAGATGTACCTTTCCGAAATCACCGCTGACGTAGTTCTCCATGATTTCTCGGCATGGTGTGGAGTGGAAGGATGCCCCTGAATCAAGAATCCATGATTCAATCGGACTGTTGACGCTGAGAATCATAGCATCACCTCCTTCCTCGGTCACGTTGACAGACTCTTGTGCGCCGGTGTTTTTCTTTGGTGCTCGACACTCCCTCTTGAAATGACCCTTCTTGCCACAATTGTAGCACTTAAAATCTTTCTTTTCTAATCTAGATTTACTCCTTCTAGATTTTGATCTGTCGTGATGTGAACTTCTTTCTGAAGTTCTTCTCCTAGACTCCGTGTGTAAAGCTGAGGAGGTTGAAGCTTCACCTGATTCTCTCCGCCGAATTTCTTCACTAAGAACCAGATCACGAACGTCATCAAACTTCAACTTGTTGCTTCCCGATGAGCTACTCACAGCCGTGACTGTAGCGTTCCAGCTTTCTGGCAGGGAAGACAAAAGATTCAACGCTCGAACTTCCTCATCAAACTCAATCCCAACTGAACTCAACTGGGTTGTGACTATGTTGAGTTTATTGAGATGTTGAGCTACCGATGCGCCTTCAGTCATCCGCAAATTGAACAACCGCCTCATTAAGTGAACTTTGTTTGAGGCAAATAGCTTCTCATACATGCTGCAGAGAGCCGCCATAAGACCCGCTGTGATCTTTTCCTTTGCTATGTTGAAAGCAACATTACGGGATAAAGTCAATCGGATAACTCCAAGGGCTTGTCTGTCGAGAAGAGCCCACTCTTCATCCTTCATATCATCTGGCTTACTTCCTGAGAGAGGTTGATACAGCTTCTTCTGGTACAGATAATCTTCAATCTACATCTTCCAAAAGTCAAAGTCCGCACCATCGAACTTTTCAATTTTCACCTTTCCTTTATCTGCAGTCATCGCTCCCACTCGAATCTGACTTCCTCTGGATCGTTTCTGACAATTTTGCGAACCACCGTGTATTAAGACACATCTGCCGACAAGTCGGTACCGCAAGAAAAATTTCACTATTCACGAAATTCACTATTCATGTGAATAGTAATCTCACAAAAAAATTGTCAGACGTCACAACCAGAGCTCTGATACTAGTTGTTGGAAAACTATGCGGATTTTCCTATTGCCAGATTTAAGAGAAAGCGAAATAAAAGCGTAAAATGGAGGACACGTAAGATTTACGTGGTTCGGCACAAAATTGTCTACGTCCACGGGCTGCTACAGATCTTTCACTATGAAGAGAAATTTTACAACATTCTCAATTTTCTCACAACCCAATCCCAACTCTGAAAATTGCTCACAATTTTCTCTCACAAAGACTTTTCTCTAAGCCTCTCTTTTCTCTCTTGCTCTTCTATAAGAGGAGTTGTTTCTGGGATGAGATTTTCCTTAAGAGTTTGAGGTCTATTATAGTATTTGGAAAAATACTATGCATCAATATTTTATTAGTAGTGGGGCCCGCGGTGGGGCCCACCCGTGGTGGGACCCACCTACATTTTCCTCATTCAACTCTTGCTTTTCTTCAATTTCAAAATTTGCTGCCTCCTTTCGGCTACTCTGATGCTTTCGGTGGCTGGAGGCTTTTGACAAAGAAGAAAAAAACTTTATCTCCTCCGGTGATTGAGAATAGGTGGGGCCCGCTCCTTTTCTTTGTCAAAAATGTCAGGATGAAGCTTTCGGTGCAGTTATTTCTGACCAACAATCTCCCACTTGAAGACTGATTTTAATCTGTCTTCATATCTTGATCTATGCAGCAGATCTTCCCCGATCTTGTTATTGTTGCAGGCCAACTGAAGCTGAACACATCTTCAGTTTGTCAGTAGTCATCGTCTTTATCAGCATGTCTGTCGGATTTTGAGCTCCACTAATCTTTTCAAGCTTCAAAATTCCATCTTCCAGAAGTGACCGGATAAAATGATACCGCATCTGTATGTGCTTTGTTCTGGAATGAAAAGACGGATTCTTCGCTAGATGGATAGCACTTTGACTGTCGCAATATAAGACATTGTCTTCTTGTTTCTTGCCTAACTCATCCAAGAAACTTTGAAGCCAAACCATTTCCTTGTTGGCTTCTGTAATAGCGACATATTCTGCTTCAGTTGTGGAGAGAGCAACTATCTTCTGCAGTTGTGAAACCCAGCTCACTACAGTACCTTCTAGAGTATAGACATACCCTGTAGTGCTCTTTCTGTGGTCAACATTTCCTGCTAAATCAGCATCCACATAACCTGTTAGTATTATATCTTCACCTTTGAAACAAAATACTTTACCTGTGGTGCCCCATAGATATCTAAGAATCCATTTGACTGCTTCTCAGTGTACCTTGCCCAGATCATTCATGTACCTGCTAACAGCTCCCACTGCTTAAGCAATATCTGGTCTTGTACAAACCATGGCATACATCAGACTTCCAATAACTGAGGCGTACGGGACCTTCGCCATGTGTGCACGCTCTTCCTCTGTCTTCGGTGACTGATCTTTGGAAAGTCTGAAATAAACACCTAAAGGTGTACCCACTGGTTTAGCATCTTGCATATTAAACCTGGAGAATACTTTGTTGATGTACTCAGCCTGTGATAATATCAAAGTCCTAGACTTCGTGTCTCTCTTGATCCTCATTCCAAGAACGTGCTTTGCAGCACCAAGATCTTTCATTGCGAACTGTTTTGACAATTTCTACTTCAAATTTATAATCTATTGCAGATCTGAACCTGCAACGAGCATGTCATCAACGTATAATAGTAAAATAATGAAGCTATTGTCAAACCTCTTGATATAGCAACAATGATCTGCTTGGCATCTAGTGAAACCGTTGCTGCCCGTGAAGTTGTCAAACTTCTTGTACCACTGCCTGGGAGCTTGTTTTAATTCATACAAGCTCTTCTTCAAACGGCATACTAGATTTTCCTTACCCGCCTTTTTATGAAGCCTTTTGGTTGCTTCATATAAATCTCCTCCTCCAAATCACCATGAAGGAAAGTTGTTTTTACATCTAATTGCTCAAGATGTAAATTCTCAGCAACTACAATTTTCAACACCAGTCTGATTGTAGTCAGTTTTACGACCGGGGAGAAATTTTTATTATAGTCAATACCTTCCTTTTGCTGAAAGCCTTTGACAACCAATCTTGCCTTGTAGCGCTTGTTCCCATCATGCTCTTCTTTGATCCTGTAAATCCACTTGTTATGAAGAGCTTTCTTACCTTGTGGTAATTCAGTTAAGTCCCACGTCTGATTTAACATGAGCGAGTCCATCTCATCTTGCATAGCAGACTCCCACTTGACTGAATCCTTCACCTGCATTGCTTCGTCATAACACTCCGGTTCACCACTGTCAGTCAGCAACAGGTAGTGCAAGGAAGGCGAATAGCGCTGGGTTGACTTAGGAATTCTGGAGGAGCGTCTCACTTCTGGCGTGCTTGGTTCTTCTTGAACTGCTTCAGGGCTAGTCTGAACATCCTTTTCAAAAATCTCCTCAAATTTAGCAAATTCTTTTGTTTCAGCTTTTGTACTGGAGCTACTTGATTCTGTAGTTGATCTATCTTTGTACATCACATTCTCATTGAATATGACATCTCTGCTTCTGATGATCTTCCGATTTTCATAGTCCCAAAATTGGTAACCAAACTCATCACCACTGTAGGCTGTCTAAAAATCACAATAGATAGCTTATCCCCCATCAAACACCGATGATGGAAGTTACAATTTGACGACTTCCAGAAGGCTATAATCTGAAGACTTTCACATAGATCGCTGAAGGTTACAATCTGACGACCTTCACGACAACTGATGAAAGCTCTAATCAACGGCCTTCACAATTAACATCGGGAGTTACAATCTGACGACTCTCATATTCTCAAGGAGCCAAGACGAAGATTACAAGATAATGATCTTTGCAACGCTATGACAAAAGAGATTACTTGGTGATAATCTCTTCAAGGCAAGATGCGGAGGTCCTCCCCGTGTATCAACACCAAAACGCGGAGGTCATCCCCGTGTGTCAACAGTAAAACGCCAGGGTCGAACCCGCGTTATAACATCAAAACGCCAGGGTCGAACCCGCGTTACAACATCAAAATGCTAGGGTCGAACCCGCGTTATAACAAGCTAAACGCGAGCGACCCTCGCGTACGTGGGATTCAACCAAACATCGACCCACGCGTTTCCAAGCTACAACAAGTCAAACGCGAGCGACCCTCGCGTTCATTGGTGTTCAGCCAACACCCAACCTCACGTCTCAATTCTAAGACACGAGGTTAGGGTCCTGAACGCCAACGTGGGCGTTTGACTCATTCAACATGAGTTGAACGGTTCTAAAACCGTTTCCCACGATTTGAGGGTGGTTACACCCCACTTAGGAGAGATTTAAGGGGTGGTTTCACCCCCTTAATCCTATATAAATAACTGAAGATCAATTCAGTTCAGGGGGGCTTCTCTTCGCCCTTCTTTTTGGCTGGCTTTTGGAAACGAAGATTTGGCAGCAAAGGAGGGGATCCTTGGAGCATTTCTAGAGCTTGGGAGATCTGCAACAGGAGCTTCTTCATCCTTGGCTTACAACCGATTTTCGGTTCAAAACAACTCTTTTACAGAGTTCTTTAAAACTCATTCAGAGTTATCAACTCGTCCAGAGTTTTAAACTTGCCACGCAAGTTCTCCACAACGTCAAATCGTGAGGAGAAGATATCGTTCCAGTGAATCAAAACGTCGGATCGTCAACGGAGAGCAAACTCGACGCGAGCATTTGAGGGAGGCACTCCATCGCCACCGTGAAGAACCCAGTTTTAAACAAAGGAGAAAACCAATTTGTTTTCTTCTCTTTTGTAATCAAGTTGTAATCGGAATCAAAGGAATTCAATTCAAGTTTCTTTTATTCTCTTCTTTGCAATTTTTCCTACATACAAAAGATGGCGACTCTGCTGGGGAGTTGCTTCTCTGATGAAGAAGTGGTGGTGCAATCCGATGTTCATCTCACTGGAACAATTGTCAAAACTCTCATGGTAGAGTTTGATCAAGCCAAGTTTGAGGAGGTCATCTCCTCCGGATCCCTTAGCCCGAAGGCTATGCGTAAGATCCACAAAGTCTCCAAGGAGAATAAATCTCCAACTGTTGCTGGAGTGCCGAAGAAAGTCCTCTCCTTTGGCCAAAATTCGTTGAACAGCCCCTCTGCTTCAGGAGCGGGCTCGGCTTCTGCTGAACTCGCGCAGCGAGTTGAATGTCCCACATCCGCGTCAACACGATGTGTTTCAGGCCATAAACGGCTCATAGAGGAGACGAGCTCCATAAACGCCAAAGATGCCCCTGCAAAAGCCTTAAAACAGGCCAAGAAAAATGCTGCTCGTCGAAGAAGAAGGTCTCAGCGACGAGCACAACTTCGAGAAAGTCGATTCCCCAACCAACGCGAGCTTCGCGTTCATGAGCCTAAACGCGACCCTGAGCCCAAACATGAGCTTCACGAGAACCAGACGGAACGTGGCCCTCAATGGCGCGTTTTACAGCCAAAACGCGGACCTCAAGCCTTCATTGAACGCGAACTTCAACTTCGCGTTTCGCAGTCAAAACACGACCCTCGCGTCGACAATGAAGAACGCGACCCTCGCGTTGCCAAACCAAAATGCGGACCTCGCGCTTCAAGTGCCAAACGCGACCTTCGCGTTTCTAGTGCCAAACGCGACCTTCGCGTCCCAAGTTCCAAATCCAATACCGCGCCTGGTGTATACCGTGGAGCTTCGGGGCGCTGCCCCGAACCCCGCCGGGGGGTATACCATCCCCCCCGGACCCCCCGGCCTGGGGCGCGCCACCCCCTGGACACCCGGCTCGCTGACCGGGCAGCGAGACCCCCGAATAGTCTGCGTAGCGTGACTAGGTTGAGGGGCGGATATAAAAAGTTTATGGATTCAAGGCATCTCAACCAGGTCCATGTTCATCAAGAGCCAGTCCTGTCCAATCATGGACTGGGGGTTCCAATTCAAACCTCACAATCGGTGAGAAATTCTCGAGTCTTTACAACAGACTTGAGAGAGTTCACATCGAGAGCAAGACCGATGCAACAAGTTATTCGTTCATTCCAATGTGAACGACTGATTCCTACGGTCCTCTCTGGATGTCAATGCTACCTATATGCGGCCAAACAATTGGTGTTCGACCAATTTATGAACGTTGCTCTGCTCGACCAACGACGACGTTCTCGCAGGAAGAAGTCTCCAGAGACCGAATATCCTGGGGTCACTATCAATGTGATCAGCAGAGGGAAGACCTCGGGTCTTAGTTCTGATGACTCTGAGACAAGTCGTTCACCGACCGTCAGAGAAATTGCTAACGAGTTTGAAGGAATCTACCAACGCACTCGGACGCGAACAGGAGCTATTCCCCCTGTCAACTATCAAAGGTTAGCCAGGGGAACCAATTCTGATGATGAACACTCAGCCATTGCAGAGTCCCAATCATCAAGCTCTTTTGTTGAACATGAGAGCTCCGCTTATATGACGGGAAACCATGAAGATCTCGCAAAGAGACTTGATGAGCAGGAGGCCATGCTCAAATCTCAGCAAGAGGCCATCAATGAACTCCTGGCCCTGTTGACGCAATTCGTCGCAGACAAGGCCAAATCTCAGAAGACAGATTCGCCACTCAGGCAAGAATCTTCCCGAAGGGAAAGAACGTCTTCGTCCCAACCTCACACAAGCAAAGGGAAGGGAAAAATGGTTGATGATACGGCTTCTGACCAAGAAGCCCACAACCTAGAATCTTCCTCTGATGAAGGAAGAAAAGCTAAGAATGAGCAAAATCCTCAGTCGGCTAAAATCGGGGAATTGGAAGCTCGCCTAAATGTTATTGCTAACAGAAGCGAGCTCCAAGACGAGGGAGTTGTCAGACCTTATCCTGTCGAATGGGATGCGGCCCCTTATCCTCCAAAATTCGAGGTCCCGACGCTACAAACTTTTGACGGCACGGGATCACCAAACCAACATATCTATCATTTTAAGTCACAGACTAGGAATGTGATATCAAACGATGCCATTCTGGCTCGATTGTTCATTGGCACCCTCAAGGGAGTTGCCTTTGAATGGTTCAGGAAACTGCCTGCGGGATGTATCCAAAAGTGGGCAGATCTAGAGAGACTCTTCCTATCAAGATTCTTTGAAGAGGATACAGAAGTCTCCATCCATACTCTTCTCGCCACTAAGCAGAAGAAGAGGAAGTCCGTCAAAGCCTTCGTCAAGAGGTTCCGAACCATGGCTCTCCGGTGTTCGTCGGGTATGACACAGTCTACCTTAGTAGAGACCTGCCGACACAACCTGCAGACCAACATCCTAGCTCGAATAGGGGTTGCAGAATGCCGTTCCTGGAGACGACTAATCTCTCAAGGCGAACAGGCTCAAGAGATTGTTGCCAGGATCAAAGCTGAAGAACAAAGTAGGCAGGATCAGCCCGAGCAATCGGACCAAGCCCAATCTTCTCCTGAGCAATCGGACCAAGCCCACTCTTCCCAGTCAGAAGGGGAAGATACTACAGCCGCTGAAGCCAATCCCCTTCAGTAGGATGTCAAGTCCAATAACTATCACGTTAACAACTATCTCTGATAGTCAAACTCGTTAGATAGGGGCCCCTTAGGCAATGTGTCATGTCTAATCCTTTTCCCCCTGCACTTGTTCAAGACTGGGGGTTGGTTTATTTGTAGTTCATTGGATTATGAGTAATAAATTTTCTGAGTTGTTATGTTTAATAGAATACCTCTGTCAACCACAAAATCCACCAAAACTATCATGTTAACATTTACCTCTGATAGTCCATCAACTTGTCAATCCGCTTCAA
>BQKN01057250.1:0-40225 GCA_022839385.1 Asparagus kiusianus | reverse complement strand
TGATAGTATGTTTTCTCCAAATTCCCCCACCAATCCTTTTCCAGTAGGATGGCGAGTCCACCAAAACTATCACGTTAACATTTACCTCTGATAGTCCATCAACCTGTCAATCCTCTTCAATAGGATGGCGGGTCTACTAAAAACTATCACGTTAACAGTTACCTCTGATAAGACCAGTAACTTGTCAATCCTCTTTAACAGGATGGCAGGTCCACAAAATTATCACATTAACCGTTATCTCTGATAGTCAAACTCATCAGATAATGGCCTACATGGTGATGTGCCTCTATTCCGACTTCATGGATAGTGCCTCACTAGGCGATGTGCCTTGTCTACCTTTTTTTCTTCCCCTGCTAAGTCTTAATCAAGACTGGGGGTTGGTTACTTGGAATCCATTGGATTAAAAGTAACGAATCTTTCATATCGTCGAGTTAGCATTACACTTCTGACGATCATCACCCCCACAGAGTATGAATGTAGCTTGCATCACTCCTAATTTGTCACGTTAATAATACACCTCTGACAATCAACTTATCAATCCTTGTCAATAGGATGATAGGTCCTCAAAATTACTCAAATCGCAATCTTCCCCAGCAAGACACTAAGTCTTCAAAATCTTATCACAAGTATCAAAACTCATCGCTTCTGACGATAAACTCACCTAGCAAGTCTCCCCAGCAAGACGTTAATTCCCAAAACCTTGTGCAAGTCACAAGTACATAATCCTGTCATGTTAACACTAAACCTCTGACAAATCCACTTATCAATCCTCGTCAATAGGATGATAAGTCCACCAAGTTGCTCCGATCGTAACATTCTCTTGTCACGTTAACATCATACCTCTGACAATCCACTTATCAATCCTCTTCAATAGGATGATAAGTCACCAAGTTGCTCCGATCGCAACATTCTCTTGTCATGTTAACATCACACCTCTGACAAAATCCACTTATCAATCCTCGTCAATAGGATGATAAGTCCACAAAGTTGCTCTGATCGCAACAAATTTCCGACCAAATCAACTTATCGACTCTCTTTAATAGAGCGATAGGTCCATAAAATACTGTTAGGTTAACATCACACCTCTAACAGTCAACCCCCCCCAACGAACTTGTTAATCCTTCTTCAACAAGAATAGCAAGTTTTCATTATAAAATCCCCAATGGATTAAATATTTTCTGGAATTATCCCAGTGATAATAAAGAAAATTTCGGAATTTCACTCTAAGTGAAAATTCACGCAAAGTTAACACTACACCTCTGACACTTCTAATTTTCTTTCAGTATTTTGAATAACACAGGAAGAAACAGTGACAAAGTCTACGTATTCAATATCGTAGCCAGTGATTATCATTAAATTAATAATCTCTGAATCCATACCTTGCATGTATGGGGAATTTTATCCCGAATCCTAAGAAGGGATAAGTCAACGCCTAATACGCGTTGCCGGTAAGTCTTTGACCGTAAAAAAGACAAAAATCCACGTATTCAACATCGTGGCAGGTTGTTATTAATAACGCCGAAATCCATGCTTCACATGCATAGGGGATTTTATCTCGATCCCTAATTAGAGATAAATCTGTATCTAACACATGCTGTCGGGTAGCCTATTCCCGCAATAATAGCAAAGCCTACGTATTCAATATCGTAGCGGGTCGTTATTAATAACACCAAAATCCATGCCTTATACGCATGGGGAATTTTATCCCGAATCCTAAGTAGGGATAAGTCTACGCCTAACACGCGTCGCCGGTTAGTCTTTTTCCGTGAAAATGACGAAGTCTATGTATTCAAAATCATAGCATCAAGTCTAAGAGGGTTCATTCTCTTAGCACAACGTTACATGTGGAACGGATTTAGACAATCCATGTGCTAGCCCGACTCAAACGGTAGTCGGTAAAGGCTTATCAAATCCGTTGATGGCTGAGGGTTTGCCAAAAATCCTATGTATGTTTGAAGGCCCATTAGCTTAATGGACGTGCGCCGAGACTTGAAATAGATGAGCTAAAGACAAGTCTCAAAGACTTAGTCAAAAATCACGACGCCGAGGTCACACCCCGCGTCTCAAGTTCAAAACGCCGAGGTCAGACCCGCGTTGCAAAAGTCAAGACGCCGAGGTCACACCCGCGTCTCAAGTTCAAAACGCCGAGGTCAGATCCGCGTTGCAAAAATCATGACGCTAAGGTCATACCCGGGTTCCAAATTCAACAGGCAAGGGTGAGACCCGCGTCTCAAGTTTAAAATGCAGGGCTCATCCCCGCATTCCAGAAGCAGGATTATGGCACATACCTTCACACAGGTCCTACGTGGCAAATCCCTTCAACCAAGATGCCTTCGAAGCGAGTGCAGAGAACGACTCCTTTACGACAAGGAATCAACAGCTCCAAGATCAGAGTTAAGATCCAAAGTATTCCGAAAATTCGTCCCAGTCAACCGCGAACTTTCGAAAACTTTGGAGGGGGTTCTGTAGGCTGTCTAAAAATCACAATAGATAGCTTATCCCCCATCAAACACCGATGATGGAAGTTACAATTTGACGACTTCCAGAAGGCTATAATCTGAAGACTTTCACATAGATCGCTGAAGGTTATAATCTGACGACCTTCACGACAACTGATGAAAGCTCTAATCAACGGCCTTCACAATCAACATCGGGAGTTACAATCTGACGACTCTCATATTCTCAAGGAGCCAAGACGAAGATTACAAGATAATGATCTTTGCAACGCTATGAAAAAAGAGATTACTTGGTGATAATCTCTTCAAGGCAAGATGCGGAGGTCCTCCCCGTGTATCAACACCAAAACGCGGAGGTCATCCCCGTGTGTCAACAGTAAAACGCCAGGGTCGAACCCGCGTTATAACATCAAAACGCCAGGGTCGAACCCGCGTTACAACATCAAAACGCTAGGGTCGAACCCGCGTTATAACAAGCTAAACGCGAGCGACCCTCGCGTACGTGGGATTCAACCAAACATCGACCCACGCGTTTCCAAGCTACAACAAGTCAAACGCGAGCGACCCTCGCGTTCATTGGTGTTCAGCCAACACCCAACCTCGCGTCTCAATTCTAAGACACGAGGTTAGGGTCCTGAACGCCAACGTGGGTGTTTGACTCATTCAACATGAGTTGAACGGTTCTAAAACCGTTTCCCACGATTTGAGGGTGGTTACACCCTACTTAGGAGAGATTTAAGGGGCGGTTTCACCCCCTTAATCCTATATAAATAACTGAAGATCAATTCAGTTTAGGGGGGCTTCTCTTCGCCCTTCTTTTTGGCTGGCTTTTGGAAACGAAGATTTGGCAGCAAAGGAGGGGATCCTTGGAGCATTTCTAGAGCTTGGGAGATCTGCAACAGGAGCTTCTTCATCCTTGGCTTACAACCGATTTTCGGTTCAAAACAACTCTTTTACAGAGTTCTTTAAAACTCATTCAGAGTTATCAACTCGTCCAGAGTTTTAAACTTGCCACGCAAGTTCTCCACAACGTCAAATCGTGAGGAAAAGATATCGTTCCAGTGAATCAAAACGTCGGATCGTCAATGGAGAGCAAACTCGACGCGAGCATTTGAGGGAGGCACTCCATCGCCACCGTGAAGAACCCAGTTTTAAACAAAGGAGAAAACCAATTTGTTTTCTTCTCTTTTGTAATCAAGTTGTAATCGGAATCAAAGGAATTCAATTCAAGTTTCTTTTATTCTCTTCTTTGCAATTTTTTCTACATACAACCACCATAACCAACAAAAACACATTTGTTAGATTTGGCATCAAGTTTACTTCTTTCAGCAGAATCTATGTGTACATAAGAGATACAACCAAAGATTCTTAAATGTGAAAGGTTTACCTCTTTTATGCTCTAAGCTTCTTCCGGTATTCCACCATCCAAGGGAACTGAGGGTCCGCGGTTGATTAGGTAGGCTGCGATATTGATAGCTTCAGCCCATAGAAACTTGGGCAGTCCGGCATGTATCCTCATGCTTCTGGCACATTCATTCAAAGTTCTGTTCATGCGCTCCGCTACGCCATTTTGCTGCGGTGTCATGAGAACTGTTTTCTCCATTTTGATCCCGTTGTTTGCGCAAAACTCTTTGAATCTACTGTCTTTGTACTCTCCTCCGTTGTCTGACCTCAACCGCTTTATCTTCAGACCAGTTTCATTTTCTACCATGACCTTCCATTTTCTGAAGGTATCAAAGACTTCTGATTTCTTCTTTAGAAAATAGACCCATACCTTCCTTGTAGAATCATCAATGAAGGTGACATAGTACAGTGAGCTTGCAAAAGATGAAACTGGAGATGGCCCCCATAAGTCGGTATGAACCAATTCTAACCTTTCTGTCTTGGGTGTCTTGCCAATCTTTGCAAAACCGACTTTCTTCTATTTGCCAAAGATGCAATCCTCGCATAGGCTGACATCTACATTCTTCAGATCCGGTAGCTTCCCTTTTGACAGAAGTATCTTCATCCCTTTCTCGCTCATATAACCAAGCCTTTGGTGCCATAGGTTTGATTTTTTATCTGCATCTATTACTGTAATGATATTCTCTAAGTTAGAGGTTATATAGAGAGTACCATTTTTCTTACCTCGAGCAATGACGAGTGCTCCTTTGGTAATCTTCCATTCATGACCCGAGAAGGTTGTACAATAACCCTCTCCATTAAGCTGTCCCACAGAGATCAAATTTCTTCTAAGACCAGGAATATGTGATAATCACATTTTATTACAATTTTATATCCTCATTATCTATTTTATATGAATAAATACAACACTAATAATTACTTTTATCTTTAATTGCAGGTTAATAAAGAATAAATCCCAAAAATCTCATCTCTCAACAAAGACCCTTGAGTAAATGAAGGAATAAGAGAATTAATTTTTGAAAATCACATGTGTGCAAGGAACCGGATTTGGACTTGGTTGCTTAAAAATGAAATGGACTTTTTTGCGAAAATCACACGATGCTACAGTGACCGGAACCATTGAACCAAGGCTACAAAGTTTTATTTTTAAGGCCATTGCTGACATTGGACTTTGATTAAAAGAAATGGGCCGGTTGTTTGCTGCGGATTTGTTTTGAAAAAAAAAATCAAATGTGAACTTAGTTGCTACAAGTTAATCAAAACCGGACTTCAATTCTCTTGAATGCTGCCACTTGCTGATGGGCCACTTGCTATGGGCCGCTTGCTTGGTTTTTGATAAAATGAAGATTTGATGGGCTTACTTGGCTTTTGATCAAATGAAGACTTTGATGGACTGCTATCAAATGAGCTTTGATTTTCATTTATGAAAATCATATGGGCCTCTTATGTTGGATTAGAGAAGAACAAAAAGTAAATCCAAAGGTGGAGATTGTTGCTTGGGGCTCAAGACAAATCCAATGGCTCATATTCATTGAAGATTACTATAAATAGGGGTAGAGAGTGAGGGGTTAATGGTGTGAAAATTTTGTAACTCCTTTTGGAGAGGAGGGCTACTCTTAATTGAGAAGGCCTTCCAAAAATTGTAACTTTAGTTGCAATTAATAATAATAATTTTTTCACCACTTTAAATTTTTCTCTTCTTCTCTTTGTTGGATGATGAAGATGAAGATGAAGATGGAGAATTATTTGAAGGTTTGCATTTCTTTCCTTTTTCTCTTTTATTTCTCTTTTATTGCTTATTAGATAGATTTATTTTCATGCTTGTAATTAGATTTTATTTTTCTTGTTAAATAGCCAAGAGGCTAGAACCCTCTTGCCTTAGATTTATTTCATGCTTATAGAGTAGATTTATTTTCTTGCATTTAATTCTTGCAATTTTATTTTGTAATTAGATTTTGCAATTTATTTTGTAGTTAGATTTTAATTTCTTACACTATTCACCTTGAGGCTAGAACCCTCTTGGGTTTAGTTTTTCTTTTTGTTTATTTTTATTTTGTTTGATTCACCTTTAGGCTAGAACCCTCTAGGGAATCACCCTTTTCTAAGAAGTGAGTTCAATTTTAGATTATCCATATCTATAATTGAATCCACCATCTTTAATTTCTTGCATTTTCTTTTATTCTAGAATTTTGTTCTTCATTCTTGATTTTTATTTGTTTTTTCGATTTTATTCATTCTTCCTTCTTGCCTTGTTGATCACATTTATTTTTTTACTCACTTCCACAATCACAATCATTCTCTCCACAATCACATACACTTATCACTCCTATTTTGTCACGCACACAACATAAGAACCGAATTTATATTTTCTCCTACAAAACGCCTTCCTCGTGGGATCGATATCTTAAATACTATAACTTGACACGGTTGTGCACTTGCAACCTTTTTGGTACATGTTTATGCCGCATCAATATGTCTCACTCCTTGCAACTTCCATGTGGTCTGATTTGGCAATTTTAATCGGATGTCTCCCTTACCAACAATCTTTAAGGTTTTATCATCTGCTAGA
Source organism: Asparagus kiusianus (assembly GCA_022839385.1). Classification (NCBI taxonomy): domain Eukaryota; kingdom Viridiplantae; phylum Streptophyta; class Magnoliopsida; order Asparagales; family Asparagaceae; genus Asparagus; species Asparagus kiusianus. The sequence continues at coordinate 33,796 of BQKN01057250.1, read as the reverse complement.
TGTACCTTTCCGAAATCACCACTGACGTAGTTCTCCATGATTTCTCAGCATGGGGTGGAGTGGAAGGATGCCCCTGAATCAAGAATCCATGATTCAATCGGACTGTTGATGCTTAGAATTATAGCATCACCTCCTTCCTCGGTCACGTTGGCAGACTCCTGTGCGCCGGTATTTTTCTTCGGTGCCCGACACTCCCTCTTGAAATGACCCTTCTTGCCACAATTGTACACTTGAAATCTTTCTTTCCTAATCTAGATTTACTCCTTCTAGATTTTAATCTGCCGTGATGTAAACTTCTTTCTGAAGTTCTTCCCCTAGACTCCGTGTGTAAAGCTGAGGAGGTTGAAGCTTCACCTGATTCTCTCCGCCGAATTTCTTCACTAAGAACCAGATCACGAACGTCATCGAACTTTAACTTGTTGCTTCCCGATGAGCTACTCACAGGTGTGACTGTAGCATTCCAGCTTTCTGGTAGGGAAGACAAAAGAATCAACGCTCGAACTTCCTCATCAAACTCAATCCCAACTGAACGCAACTGGGTTGTGACTATGTTGAGTTCATTGAGATGTTGGGCTACCGATGCACCTTCTGTCATCCGCAAATTGAACAGCCACCTCATTAAGTGAACTTTGTTTGAGGCAGATGGCTTCTCATACATGCTACAGAGAGCCGCCATAAGACCCGCCGTGATCTTTTCCTTTGCTATGTTGAAAGCAACATTGCGGGATAACGTCAATCAGATAACTCCAAGGGTTTGTCTATCGAGAAGAGCCCACTCTTCATCCTTCATATCATCTGGCTTACTTCCTGAGAGAGGTTGATACAGCTTCTTCTGGTACAGATAATCTTCAATCTGCATCTTCCAAAAGCCAAAGTCCGCACCATCGAACTTTTTAATTTTCACCTTCCCTTCATCTGCAGCCATCACTCCTACTCGAATCTGACTTCCTCTGGATCGTTTCTGACAATTTTACGAACCACAGTGTTGTTTACGGAGAAAATTAATTGTTTCATTGCGGGATTCATTACAAACTTCAGACGTTTACAACGAAAACAAAAAATTAGTCTTTTTATAAGACCTTTACACAATGAAAACAAAACAAAAGTAAATTTCTCTTCACACAAACGTAGAAATCGTTTATTGGTCTTCTACTTGCGTGGGATCTTGGCCTGTAATGGGGATGTTGATATCCGTGGACCACCGTCGATCAGATCTGATTGCTAAAAAATTGGACAGAGCTTCGTTAATTCACGAAGGAATCAAGAAGCCGTAGCGCTTATCTCAGTAACAGCGAGATAATTGCTCTTCTTAAGATCACCATAACGGGGTAATTTTAAGGGACAAACACGAGAACTGCAGATCTGACGAGCTCCTCTTCTTTATGCCGATGAACTCGATCCGATCTCTCCTCCTCCTCTTTGAAATTCATGCACCTTCAGTCTTCAGTCTGACAGAGCTTCGCCAATGCTCGAGAATTCCAGATCTGAAAAAATAAGGGCCCTAGGGTTGTATTTATAGGCTCCGAAGAATCTAGACGGTTAAAACCGCATAACAGCGAAAAAACCACTTTTTAGGGCTACAGACACCTTCGGGTGTCTCAGTGAGGCCGAGACACCCAAGCCGAGACACCATTGGGTGTCTCGGCCTGAGTCGAGACACCTTAGGGTGTCTTGGCCCAAGCCGAGACACCTTGGGGTGTCTTGGCCTTGGCCGAGACACCTCGGGGTGTCTTAGCTTAGGCTGAGACGGTCCGTTTTACGCGCTTGTCCGTTTTCGTCGTAACTTCTTCATCCGAACTCGGATTTGAGTGATTCAAAGTGTGTTGGAAAGTTGGCGAGGAGATCTACAAGCTCCGATGATTGAATCATCTATGGAATAAATGAGACATGAGGGGTATTTCGCCTTTTGTAAATGACGCGGGGCTCCTGATCAGTTCGTGTCCTCGTTATTCCGAAACTCTGTTGCTTCACATAGTTTGTCGATTCACTTCAAGCGTTCATCGACGTTAATCAAGCTTATGTGACTTAGATAGTGATGTTCATCATCTTCTCTTAACTTCGAGCTGTTCGTGGAGACCTATAGGTAATTTTTGACGCCTACAGATACTCCCTTCAAAGTGTTTCAGTCTCGTTTTCTTTTATAGAAGAGCCTAGAATACTTTGGATGTGATTGGTCTAGCCTTCGGTCGGCGTAAAGGACCTGTAGTTAGCTTTAATTCTTGACTCCTTCGATTTTTAGTCTATTTGATGTTTTGACGAGTAGCTGAAGTTCTTCCGGCGCTGCGTTTATCGTCTGGCCGTCGTCGAAGTCTCGAATCTAAAACCAATGAGTTGAGTTTGGCTCATGTCATTGAGTTGACTTAGAACTGACTACCTCCGTCATATCATGCTGACTTAGGGTTTCAGATCGTCGTACATTGACTTTTTGTCACAACGCGTTGACCGGCGTTGACCTAGGGTTACGCGTTGACCGACGTTGACCTTAGGGTTTTGAATTGATTGACGTTGACTTTTTTATCGTGACGCATTGACTGACGTTGACCTAGAGTTACGCGTTGACTGACATTGACCTAGGGTTTCGGATCGCCTGACGTTGACACAGTTTATACTCGTACGTTTGCTGGAGTCAACACAATTTAAGCTCTTAAGGTATTGGAGCATGGCGGTCCTAAATGTCGGAGTTGCAGGACCAACTATAAAAGTTAATTCATCTGCATGTATGGATCTTATCCTGAAGTTGTTGGATGCTCAAGTCACGAGACCAACTAATGTAGCTGATGCGTCAATGACTCGTATTTATAGAATTTTTGGCAAATTCTCAGCCATCAACGGGTTTGATTAGCCTTTACCGACTACTGTTTGAGTCGGGCTAGCATGCAGATTGTTTAAATCTGTTTTACACATAACGTTGTGCTAAAAGAGTTAACTCTTTTAGTGCTACGATATTGAATACGTAGACTTCGTCTTTGTCACGGGAATAGACTACTCTGCAACGCGTGTTAGACATTGACTCATCCTTGCTTAGGATTCAGGATAAAATTCCTCGTGCGTGTGAAGCACGGATTATGATGTTATTAATAACAACCTGCCACAATGTTGAATATGTGGGCTTTTGTCCTTTTTACGGTTAAGGACTAACCGGCAACACGTGTTAGGCGCTGACTTATCCCTTCTTAGGCTTCGGGATAAAATTCCCCAGACTGTAATTCTGGTGTCTTCTTCAATCAGTGAAAGACTAAACCGGCAACGCGTGTTAGGCGTTGACTTATCCCTACTTAGGATTCGGGATAAAACTCCCCGTGCGTGTGAAGCACGGATTATGGTGTTATTAATAACAACCTGCCACAATGTCGAATATGTTGGCTTTTGTCCTTTTTACGGTTAAGGACTAACCGGCAACGCGTGTTAGGCGCTGACTTATCCCTTCTTAGGCTTCGGGATAAAATTCCCCAGACTGAAATTCTGGTGTCTTCTTCAATCGGTGAAAGACTAAACCGGCAACGCGTATTAGGCATTGACTTATCCCTACTTATGATTCGGGATAAAATTCCCCGTGCGTGTGAAGCACAGATTATGGTGTTATTAATAACAACCTGCCACAATGTCGAATATGTGGGCTTTTGTCCTTTTTACGGTTAAGGACTAACCGGTAACGCGTGTTAGGCGCTGACTTATCCCTTCTTAGGTTTCGGGATAAAATTTTCCAGACTAGAATTCTGGTGTCTTCTTTAATTGGTGAAAGACTAAACCGACAACACGTGTTAGATGTTGACCTATCCCTACTTAGGATTCGGGATAAAATTCCCCGTGCGTGTGAAGCACGGATTATGGTGTTATTAATAACAACCTTCCACAATGCCGAATATGTGGACTTTTGTCCTTTTTACGGTTAAGGACTAACCGGCAACGCGTGTTAGGCGCTGACTTATCCCTTCTTAGGCTTTGGGATAAAATTCCCCAGACTGGAATTCTGGTGTTTTCTTAAATCGGTGAAAGACTAAACCGGCAACGCGTGTTAGGCGTTGACTTATCCCTACTTAGGATTCGGGATAAAATTCCCCGTGCGTATGACGCACGGATTTTAGGAGTTTGAAAAAGTGGTGTCTTCTCTTGGGGAAAAGACGAACCCGATACGGGAGAGGAAGAATTTTATATTCTATCTCCCAAAGCTGAAGAGGAAGAATTTATATTCTATCTCCAGTTGCCAAAGGAAACTCAAAGTGGGATCTCCACTTTCTGAATCCGGGAAGGTGAAACTAGGAGGGGGATCTCCACTCCGAGAATCAAAAAGATTTGGATAATCCTAACTATCGGAAGGTTTGATTACCGAACTAAAGGTGAGTTTCTCGTTTATCGAGAGTGAATTGTGGTTTTGGTCCTAACTGTAGGAAGGTTTGACCAAGCAGGAGTTTGAGATGACCCTAACTGTAGAAAGGTTTGATCACTCAATTTGAAAGTGGACATCTCGTTCATCAAGAGGGGATTTTGGTTTTGGCCCTAACTGTAGGAAGGTTTGACCGAGTGAAAGGTTTGAGACGATCCTAACTGCAGAAAGGTTTAATCGCTCGATTTGTGGGCCTCTCGTTCATGGAAGGAATCAAGAGGGGACTTTGGTTGTGGTCCTATCTGTAGGAAGGTTTGATCGAGCTGGAAGTGGTAGTGGGAGTACAAATCATAGCGGGAGTGTTGACTCGTACAAATCACAGTGAGAGTTTTGTGTTTATCACCTAATTTGTAATGATCAGGTTATCCCTAAGAAAATTACATGTAAGATTCTTCTAGGAACTTCTCATTACATGAATCACCCACCCCCAGCTTTTCTTTGCGGAACTGAGTCTGACATTATACTCAGTTACATGACCGGGTTATCCTTAAGAATACCAGTCATGGCACTCTCTAGGAACTTCCCGTGAAAGCGAGGAAATAGTTTAAACTCGTATACCTGTTGGAGTATTAAGAAGTAGTTTATACTCGTATACTCTTCGGAGTGTTGCCGTTCTCATTTGGCTTATCTCAGCATTATGACGCCGGCCTCAACCAAGGTTTGGATGATATTCTTTAAAGTAAAGCAAGTCTTGGTGGGATGAAGGATCCTCCTGTGGTACGTGTAGTACTTCGGATCCGCAGTATTGTCAGCTTCCTCCTTATTCGTGATGGGTGGTAGCTTAAAGTAAAGCAAGTCTTGGTTGGAACGTCTTCGTCCTTGAATGAGTACTCTTTTTGGAGCCTTGGATCCGAAGTCTTCTGCTGTCTTCGGGGTTGCTATTGTGACGTCTGATTAACGTCAACAACTGTTATAGGTGCCTTCCCTTCATCATGGGAAACAAGACTCGGATTCAGAGGGTTAGCCATCAGTTGCCTTCTTTCGACCTTCTTCCTTCTGAGGAAACGTTCGGCCTGTTCTCCGTGCACCTTCAATTCCTTCCAGGTATTGAGCGGCTCTACTCCCATAACGTCCAAGATGTTAATGGACAAGTTGTTATGACAAGTCTGTAAGACGAATTCCTCCGTGACGGGATCCTTGCAGTTCATTGCCTGATTGCGGAATCATTTGATGAAGGTATCCACCGACTCTCCGTCTTTCTATTTTTCATCAAAGAGTGTCATGATTGACACTTCGGCATCATCATCGAAGAAATGAGTGAGGAACATGCTCTCCAGGTCTTCCCAGTTGTTGACGCTTCCAGGCTTGAGACGACGGTACCAATCGAAGGTAGGCCCACGAAGGGTGCCAACGAATGACCAAACCATCAATGCTTCATTGTCTGAGATCATACCCAAGTGGGACTTGAAGTAGATCAGATGCTGAGTGGGCGAGCCCTTCCCGTCGAACGGCGTAAAGTTGATCAGGTTGAACTTTGCCGGATACGGAATCGAATCCCACTTTCTTGGGTAGAGAGATGGAATACCGGTCCTTTTTATCCCCTGAGCAGATATCAGTGCGTTGATTTTGCTCTCAAGGTCCTTTATTTTCTCGTCCTCGTCTGTATCAGATCTTGGACGATTCCTGAGAGGAATAACGGGGCCACTCCCAGTATTATCATCTTCGGTGGGACCACCCCCAGTATTGTTATCTTCGATGGGACCACCCCCAGTGTTCTGGTCGAAGGGAGGGTTCTCAGCATTGAGACGTTCATCCACCTCTGAATCGTTACCTGCTCGGTTAGCAAGGTTACGATAGCTGGATTCACTGAATTGATTGGACATGACCTGAATTTATTGATCATGCTCTTCCCTCATTCACATCATGGCCATTTCCATTTCGAACTTGAAGTTCTCTTTTTGTTTGGCCAAGGCATCCTCAACCATTTTGGCTACTTCATCGGTGTTAATCACAAACACTTCACGGGATTATCCCGGACTGGATACCGTATTATCAGAAGCGATTGTCGAGTTAGCATCCGATGCTTCATCATCCGAGGATAACCCTCTCTGCATTCTCTGATAATTCCTTTGTCTAATAGTTCCTGATCGTAACTGAGTTAGACGATACGATACAAGCGGATCAGAGCTAGAAGGTCGAATCGATTTTCCCTTATCAACCATATTGATGGTAACCTCTGGGGGTTCGTCACCTTGAACGACCGATTATTTCTTACGGAGACGCTTTGGATTGGACTTAGTCTTTCCGTTGGAGATCCTCTCTAATACCGAGACCCTCTGCGGAGCGGTCTTAGGGCAGCTACATGCTGATAATACTGCCCTGATTAGTTTGGTACACGGATAGTGAGAGTCCACTTCCCGGGTACTTCTCTTTCGAGATTTATTCGTACCCCCAGCCCGATAGTACAACTCATCGACGTTGCGGTCAGAGCAACCTATCGGCTGTTTACATGAATTTTTAGGTATAACGTGTTCGTCTATCTGCTGCGTTTCCTTCTGAGTAAACATCACCTTGTTGGCGTCTGCAGGAGTCACACGCTTGGAATCACACCTTTATGAGGGTGAAACTTTAACGGGCTCCTGGTTTTCTACACGCACCCCCAAGCGGGCCGTTACAGAAATCATTTTGTTAGGAGGTCGCGTACGACTCTGGATGTTTGCTCGTGGTTCCTTCAATGGTCCCAACCGTTCCTTAACAGGCGCTTTGCCTCGATCTTCGGGTGGAGAACCAATACGATCCTTCAATGAGACTCTAGATTTGGGAAGATTCACGCTGTCATAGGGCTTCACCGGAGGTGCGGGAGCAATAAGAGCGGGATCTGGAGTTGACAAAGGCCGGAGAGCAGCCTCGGATGCTTTTGCCTTAAGCGCTGATTTGGCATTTGACATCCAAACTTGCTTAGATCTTGGTGGCTTTTTGACCACCTTTCCTTCCTGTAACTCTTGTGCATTTCATACAAGGATCCTCGTCTGCGCTAACAGTGTGCGACGCTTACGGATACGCTCCTCAAAAGGTGAACGAGTTCGTCTGACACGAACTCATTCGTTAGTAGGTGGTTGGGAGGAGGTTCCCAAAGCTGGTTGCTGGAACACTTTGCGCCTTCTGAGTTTCAGATCCGCATCATAGCAGATCCCATCAACAGGCTCCAAAGCCTTGGCAAATTGACGCGCGAGATGTTGACAACGCCTTTGACGAGCCCTCTTCGTCAGTACTGGTGCACTTTCAACGGGAAACTCCTTGACTTTCAAGGAGTTGTCACGAACGTTGGATCTGGTTTCTTTGGAAGACGGAGAGGAATCTTCCACTACATTCGGGTTTAGATCATCAGCCTTGGTTTTTGGATCTGAAGTCACGTTCTTCGCGGCAGCGGTTTTCCTACGTTTGTAAGAAGAAGATCTGGAGGAGGAGGATGAAATATATTCCTCGAATTTTTGCTGATCGAATTCATATTCGACCTCTTCAAACACTGGGATCTTGATCGTCAGCTGTGTCACGACAGCCTCGGCAGCGAGACTGTTGGCTCCCACTATGGTCGCCAACTTGTTTACGGAGAAAATTAATTGTTTTATTGCGGGATTCATTACAAACTTCAGACGTTTACAATGAAAACAAAAAATTAGTCTTTTTATAAGACCTTTACACAATAAAAACAAAACAAAAGTAAAATTCTCTTTAAACAAACGCAGAGATCGTTTATCAGTCTTCTACTTACGTGGGATCTTGGCCTGTGACAAGGATGTTGATATCCGTGGACCACCATCGATCAGATCTGATTACTAAAAAATTAGGTAGAACTTCGTTAATTCGTGAAGGAATCAAGAAGCCGTAGCGCTTATCTCGACAACAGTGAGATAATTGCTCTTCTTAAGATCACCACAACAGGGTAATCTTAAGGGACGAACACGAGAACTGCAGATCTGACGAGCTCCTATTCTTCATGCCGATGAACTCGATCTGATCTCTCCTCCTCCTCTTTGAAATTCGTGCACCTTCAGTTTTCAGTTCGGCAGGGCTTCGCCAACGCTCGAGAATTCCATATCTGAAAAAATGAGGGCCCTGGGGTTGTATTTATAGGCTCCGGGGAATCTAGACGGTTAAAACCGCATAACAGCGAAAAAACCACTTTTTAGGGCTACGGACACCCTCGGGCGTCTTGACGAGACCGAGACACCTTGGGGTGTCTCGGCGAGGCCGAGACACCTCGGGGTGTCTTAGCTTAGGCTGAGACAGTCCGTTTTACGCGCTTATCCGTTTTCACCGTAACTTCTTCATCCGAAGTCGGATTTGAGTGATTCAAAGTGCGTTGGAAAGACGACGAGGAGATCTACAAGCTCCGATGATTGAATCATTTGTGGAATAAATGAGACACGAGGGGTGTTCCGCCTTTCGTAAATGACGCGGGGCTCCCGATCAGTTCGTGTCCTCGTTATTCCGAAACTCTGTTGCTTCACATAGTTCGTCGATTCACTTTAAGCGTTTGTCGATGTCAATCAAGCTTTTGTGACTTGGATAGTGATGTTCATCATCTTATCTTAGCTTCGAGCTGTTCGTGGAGACCTATAGACAATTTTTGACGCCTACAGCCGACAAGTCGGTACCGCCGGCAAAATTTCACTATTCACAAAATCCACTATTCACGTGAATATTAATCTCGCAAAAAAATTGTCAGACGTCACAACCAGAGCTCTGATACCAGTTGTTAGGAAACTACGCAGATTCCCATATTGCCAGATTTAAGAGAAAGCGAAATAAAAACGCAAAATGGGGGACACGCAAGATTTACGTGGTTCGACACAAAATTACCTACGTCCACGGGCTGTTGCAGATCTTTCACTATGAAGAGAAATTTTACAACATTCTCAATTTTCTCACAACCCAATCCCAACTCTGAAAATTGCTCACAATTTTCTCTCACAAAGACTTTTCTCTAAGCCTCTCTTTTCTCTCTCTTGCTCTTCTATAAGAGGAGTTGCTTCTGGGATGAGATTTTTCTTAAGAGTTTGAGGTCTATTTATAGTGTTTGGAAAAATACTATGCATCAATATTTTATTAGTAGTGGGGCCAGCGGTGGGGCCCACCCGTGGTGGGACCCACCTACCTTTTCCTCATTCAACTCTTGTTTTTCTTCAATTTTAAAATTTGCTGCATCCTTTTGACTACTCTGATGCTTTCGGTGGCTGGAGGCTTTTGACAAAGAAGAAAAAAACTTTGTCTCTTCCGGTGATTGAGAATAGGTGCGGCCCGCTCCTTTTCTTTGTCAAAAATGTCAGGATGAAGCTTTCGGTGCAGTCATTTCTGACCAACACATTTCTGCAAGTGTAGTTAAACTATGATGTGTATAAAGGCGTGGGTACTCTTCTTTGATAATTTCCAAGCTGTTTAATGCATATATTTCTCCCGCTACAATGTAAATAACTGTGGATCTTGGATATCCCATGGCCTTCAGAAATTTTACAGTCTCTCTTGGAGTCATTGGGCATCTCCCTTCTCTTCTTTTTTCGTCCCCATTGATATTTTTCTCTTTCCAACGATCAACACTTAGTCTGTGGAGTCTTAGTTCTTCAGCTTGGCTTGAGGTAAGGTTGTGGTTGCAACCTGTGAAGGCTAGCATATCCTACTGATATCTGCGCGTTTAGAAATTTGTATAAGAAAAAGACTAAGAACTAAAGTGTGAAAGAAAATGAAATACGGGAAATTTTTGAAAATGGTGTTCAATGACTCATATAAAACCTCTAAATGCACTTATCAGTATCAGTCCATAGAGCCCATGAGGCTAATGTAGATGATATAGGAAGCACATAAGGGCAAAATGGTTGAAAAATGTCACATGTCATTGTAATTTTGCGAAATTCTCCTAAGGTCACTGATACTCACAGAGATGAGAATATATGGAGACGGAGGGGTCAAATAAACTCAAATTTATGCGAAACTTAATCATGACTAAATTTGAACAAAGTAACCCTTCTCCTGTAAACAGATCTTATATACATACCTTAAATGAAGAGCAAGATAACGATTCCCTATAGCTCTGAGCCTCGAAATTACTGTATTTCCTAGCTCTTGGATTTTATCTGTGAAGCGAAGCGCTTTGTAGCATGCTCGACAACGAAGTTTCTAAATAGGACGTGGGACATCATTATTTGCAAGTCGAGTGTCTGCGAATGCGAACTCCATCACCTTTTTCTGCTTCAAAATTTTTGAAAGTTCTTTTTGGTAATAAGAAGCCTGCCCAAGGAAAAGAAAAGGGTAACAATTTTTAATTCGAAATTGCTATTAAAATTCATGTATCAGATACATATAAGATGTTGTGCGCGGCGGAAGCTTCGAGGACAACACGAACAATAACTCAAGATAAACCACAACTAATAAGCAAAACACAAACCACAGCAAGAACAAGAGATTTACGTGGTTCGGCAAGTTGCCTACATCCACGGGGCAAGGAGGGGGGAGTTCTTACTACTAGAAATCAAGAGAATACAAACAGAGTTACAAATCTCACCGATCAAACCCTAAAACAAAGCTCTAGATCTCTCACAACTCTCCCATAATTGGATGCAACAATTCTCTCTTCAAGGCTGCTCAAAATCATCCTTGTGTTACCCTAAACAATCAGGTTTTGAGTTATATATAACTCAGAAACGAAACGGGTCAAAATCCAAAAGGCCCAGCCCAAACAGACTGCGGTCGACCACGGCGGTCGACTGCGCAGGTTCGCGGTCGACCGAACCACAAACCCGAGACTAAAATCAATTACAGTCATCTGCGGTCGACCACGGCGGTCGACCGTCATAAGCTCCGAATCCTACTACCCTTCGTGCACGTTCGCGGTCGACCGCGGCGGTCAATCGCCAGACTTTCTGGCTGATCCTTTGTTGTTTCCTGTATTTCTTCAATTCTCCACCTCGGCGAATGTTTCCACCAAAACCGAGCCGACACCAAATCATCCAATAGTCCCTCAACAAGTCATGGAACCAAACTAGAGCTGAAACGCGATCTCCCCCCCCCATTTGAATCAACTGATCAAACCGGCTGCATCTGAAAGATTGCCTACGTATCCTCTTGCCCAAGGAATCAAGTCGAACGTAGTTCACCCAAATGGCCTCCAAAGGCCTCAATCCACTAGAAGAGTTCGCAACCCTTCTCCAACATCACGATCAAGTCTACGGCTGATAGCACCTCCAATGGCCCCAAACTGAAACAATCCAAACATCTCCACCTGAGATGAACCAATGGCCATATCCAGACTACATCTATCAGCTGTATTCGAATCAATCAACCTATCATCTGCATCCAAATCAACACGATTCCCAATCTGTGTCACATCAGTTGGAATCCATAATGATGCAGTATGATCTGGAATTTCCACCTAATGTGGAGTAGCATCACTCTCCACCCGCTGCGATGTCCTAATGATCTGATCACTATTCTCCACCTGCCGAGAGTCAAACGTGACATACCTGCTCAGAACAAAGTCAGAAGCCAATACCTGATAATCAAACACGCATCTGAATCCCAAATGTGCTATCGGATCAAATCTCACATCCACGATGTGACCAAGTGTTGGGTAGCCAAACATCCGACGTAACCCAAAATCTGAAGCAGCTCCACCAGATCTCATATCTCTACATGCAGCAGTCGGCAACCTATACATAAGACGGCCCAAACATGTCGTAGCCTGCACACCAATGCCAATGCTCGACATCAAATGCCGATCCTCCTCCAGAAAGGAACAGCTACCCAAATCTGCCATCTCGCCTCATCGCCTCAAATTTTTCACACCAATGAAGTGTCTCCTATTGATGTGAGCTCGTCACAAATGCAAGAAAGAACCTCTACCATAATCAGAATGTCGGGTTACCTTTCTACCAACACACTTCCCCCATCTGTTGCGGGCTTCTAGAACTTCATACCAACGGAACTTGGTTGTAACCCACCAATGCCTAAAATAATCCTCAACTACAGAAACCACATACCTGTTACCTCCCAATGATGCTCTCTTGGAAGGCCCCCGAATGCCTGAATAAACACCCCTCAGAAGACCCCTCGAATGATGGATAGAAATGCCAAACTCCACCTCGGTCTTCTCGCTCATACCAATGGGTTCACATGACTTCAAACTGCAGGTCATAGCACTCCTCAATAACCTATGCACGGCATTACCAATCAAATAACCCAGCATCAAACAACGCCACAGTCTAGCCGAATCTGATGAAGTCGTCATCTCCCTATCAATCGTCGTGCTTCCAAGTAAATAATACAAATTGCACCTTCTGACGCCCTTCATCACAATCATGGACCCCAATGTGACCTTCAAACGTGCATCCACCAAGGTTACTTTATAGCCAGATGCCACCAAAGCTCCTAGTGAAATGATGTTCTTCGACAACTGCGGAAAGAACCTCACTTCATCCAACTCCTGAATCACTCCGTCATACATCCGAATACGAACAGTACTAATACCACCAATAGAGCATGCATGTCCATTACCTATGAGCACAACATCCTCTCTTTTCAACTTCTGAAAGCTGGAGAACCAATCCTCCTAGGGCAAACGTGGTATGAAGCACCCGAATCCAACATCCATTCTGTAGAGTTGGCAACACAAACTGACGGTAGTGTAGACAACAAATAGCCCGAAGAATCTGAGTTTGAATTGTTGCCACTAGTCTTGACAACATTCACCTCTGAAGCTTGTACAGCTTTCCCCTTATTCTTCTCGGCTCGATCTAACTTTGGGCATTCGGTTTTCCAATGTCCATCCTCTTTACAAAAGGCACACTGATTCCTACGAATCCCACGATGTGCACCTTTAGACTGCGACCTCCTGCTTCGGTTTGAACCACAGCTGAACTACTAATGCATCTCCCGATGCCTTCTCGGAGGACTCGTCAACACTCTTGCTCAACTCATAATTTACCAACGCTGAGGTCACATCCTTATAACTAACTGTAGTTCTTCCATTAATCATAGTTAGGACAAAAGTACCATAATCATCCTCGGGTAACGAACAAAAAAGTAACATCGCCTTATCTTCATCCTCAACCATGATATCCACATTGGCCATATCTGAAAGTAGCTTTGTGAAGTTGTTAACATGCTCCCTAATGGAAACTCCCCTCTTCATCTTGAACTGGTAAAACATCTTCTTTAAGTGAAGCCGATTCTCAATACTCTTAGTAAGATACTTTTCATTGAGTGTTTCTTACATCTTCTTCGCCGACGTCTCGTTCATCACGTCACAAATAAGATCTGGCATCAAGCATGACCGAATAACTCCACACGTCCTACTATTCATCTTCTTCCAAACCTTAGCTTTCATATCGGCAAGTTTCTCTTTTAACTCAAGAGTCTCCTCTAAATTCTGAGCGTCCAAGGCATCCATCACCTGACACCTCCACAATCCGAAATTGATCTTACCGTCGAACTTAGGAACATCAATCCTCATGTTATTGATGCTCAGACTCTGTATCGCCTTTGTAAGAGACGAACCTGATGTGCTTGCTTCTCCCATGTTGTTGATCTAGCTCTGATACCAATTGTTGTGCGCGGCGGAAGCTTCGAGGGCAACACGAACAATAACTCGAGATAAACCACAACTAATAAGCAAAACACAAACCACAGCAAGAACAAGAGATTTACGTGGTTCGGCAAGTTGCCTACGTCGACGGGGCAAGGAGGGGGGAGTTCTTACTACTAGAAATCAAGAGAATACAAATAGAGTTACAAATCTCACCGATCAAACCCTAAAACAAAGCTCTAGATCTCTCACAACTCTCCCACAATTGGATGCAACAATTCTCTCTTCAAGGCTGCTCAAAATCGTCCTTGTGTTACCCTAAACAATCAGGTTTTGAGTTATATATAACTCAGAAACAAAACGGGTCAAAATCCAAAAGGCCCAGCCCAAACAGACTGTGGTCGACCGCGGCGGTCGACTGCGCAGGTTCGCGGTCGACCGTCGTGGTCGATCGAACCACAAACCCGAGACTAAAATCAATTACAGTCATCCGCGGTCGACCGCCATCAGCTCCAAATCCTACTGCCCTTCGTGCACGTTCGCGGTCGACCGCGGCGGTCGACCGCCAGACTTTCTAACTGATCCTTTGCTGTTTCCTGCATTTCTTCATAAGACGCATAATGAGTCTTTACCTTAGACCAAGATCCTGGTTTCATAACGTGGGCTTGCATTCCTTCATACTTAGGTGGTAGACGCTTCACTATCCGAAGATCGGCTTCCAAAGTTTTAATAAAATGCTTTAAATCGAATATATCTCCAAATTCACTGTAAAATAATTTTTTCAAAATTTGTGTCAGAGATCTCGAACAATTTTTGCTGGCATGAACAAAAGCAATAGCAATATTGCATACCTAGGATCTTTCCAATATGAAGTATGATCAAAATAAGGAACAACTAATGTTGCATTCATCAGTTTTGCTACTGCTACCATGTCACATCTCTTCATTTACGCAATAAAAACTTCAGTCGTAAAGTAGTGTTTTATCATTAAAAACTACGTTCGTGTAATTCTGTGATCGGTAAATACCCCCCATCTTCATCTGATTCAAACCACCGTTGGCATGAACTACAAGATAGCCATTTGTTGCCTTTACAGGATTTCCTGCAAATAAAGAAGAGGCATAGTTAGGAAAAAGATGATGTTTCAGGCATTTAACCTAACAAACAGATAAGAAGAAAAATGAGCATAGTTGACGTACTTTCTCTGTTTTTTGAGGGCTGAATGCATTGGTGAAAATCCTCGCTTTTTGGTTGGGCCCAAATCTTGTAGTCCTGATATTTAGAGCAAGTGTACCAGGCTCTCACCCCAGCTCCCAACGCTGAGGTGGCAGTGGGAGCCTGCTGCAAACGCCCCAGCAAGTTTCTAAGAGACCTCTTTAGGCTGATGTCGACATCATGTAGGAGGTGGGGCCCAGTTGAGCTCCCAAGCGCTCCACAAATTTGTGGAGCACTTGGGAGCTCCTAAGGAATAAAAAACAATTTTTTAGAGGCCCCAAAAGGAGAATTAGGAATTTATTTGATAGGAGATAGTAGTGTTTTCCCCTGGAGATGGAAAATTCGTCACAAAACCCCATTTTTAGCCGGCAGCTATACTAAAAAAGAGATTTTTTACACAAAAACTCAATTTTACACAAAAACCCATGTGATGTGGCATTGAGAGCTCTTGAAAGCTCTCCAACAAGCACTCCTAACTAGGAGTTTGATGTACTTGCTCTTAGTGATAAACAATGTAGGAAGAGTTTGTTATAATCATTATTATAAAATCTATATAAATAAATATAAACTAATCTTAGAAGCGAAATTAGATGGTGGCGAAAATTTGTAGGAGAACTAACTACCATGGGCAAAGACCAACCTAACGCGCTTAAAGAAGGCTGGAACCCAAATTATTCCTTATTAACGTTTAGGGCCTTATATGGACCCAATTAATATATGCCCAATTTTACTTGCGTAGAAAATAGTTTTTTTTTTTAGAAAAAGGATGGATTACCACAAAGGTAATCCAGTCAGTTAAATATTAACAAAAATGGTTGTTACATGAAAATACACACTACCAACCAAAAGTGTGTATTGAAGTCCACTACAAAAAACTACAAAGCATGAGGAAACACCACTATGTACACATCCATAAATCCCTCCACAGGGATATGAACCTAATATTGTTAACAAAAACCAGAAGTAAACCAAATCCAACTTTAAAAAAGTTTTAAAAATCAGATAGAAGACAATATCAAGACTGAGCTGATTGCAAATCATTCTAGCTGGATTACCGCATTCACCAAATCTTTGTTTTTTCTTCTAGCAGCTCCAACCACTTGCAAACTATCAGCATTCCTCTTTCTTCTTCTTTCCTGTAGTCTGGTAGCCCGAGCAGAAGCACTTCTAGAACCTAGCCAAAAGGTTGAGAAAGTCATGATTTTGTTTAAAAGCTCAAGAGACTTCTTCCTTTTATTAGAAAAAAGTCTGTCATTACGCTCATGCCATACACACCAAACTAGAGAACAAATAAAAACATCTCTTTTCATTTTGCAATTCTCATCATCACCAACTTCCCAGTTAAGCCACACTTCTTTTAAGGATCCCAAATTAAAATTATCCTCAGTTTCTAGTTTGAATTGAATTGATCTCCATATTGAGTAAACAAACTCACACTTAATGAATAAATGTGTATGATTCTCCTCCAAGTTAGAGCATAAACAACAAACTTTTTCCAAATGAATTCCTTTTTTTCCAATATATGTTTTGTATTCAAACTCTGTCTTAGAGCCAACCAGACAAGGAACTTCACTTTTAAAAGAATAGGAAGCTTCCATAGATTTGTACAATCATACCTCAAACCTCCATCAATTAAAAATTGATAGAAAGATTTTATTGTGAAACTCTCTTTTGCCTCCCACAACCATTTTCTTTTATCCTCTTTTTGCTCTAAAGAAATGGAATTAAGCAAATTCATCAAAGAAAAGAACTGGGAAACAAAAACCCTAGTTAACTGTCTTTTATGACAACCCATCTCCACATATTATTCTCTTTTTTCCTCATACTACTAACAGTAGCAAAAGGAAAGGATGTAATAGTAAATAAAGATGAAAACAGAGCTGCAAGAGTAAATGAGCCTACCCACTTGTCAAGCCAAAATAAAGTGTGATTTCCTTTTCCAACCTCCACTTGAGAGCTGCATAAAAAACTTTCAATATTAACAATGAGATTCCTCCAAAAATGTGATAAAAGAACTCTCCTAGAGTATAAAAACTCTGTCCAACTTTTTCTTTCAAAATATTTATAGAAACTAATTTGTTTCCAAAGATCAGGACTTCCATCGAACCATTTCCAGAGCTATTTTCCTAACAAAGCTCTATTATAACGTCTTTCAATCCAGTTAATCTTTTATAACGTCTCCTTACATGCTGAGAGGCAATGTGAGGGGGTACAGAAGAGTTTTTTAATCGGAATGTGATGCATATTTTGCCAGTGCAAGTTACTAGAGTTATTTTATAAAATTTATCTCTAATAATAATCTACCTGCGAATATCTCTCAAAATTTTCTTCAGGCATTGGGATAGCATATTAAATATATCTCGATAAATAACAGAGACGGCACAAAAGAGCCAATCCTAATTAGTCTGCACAGCTAGGATTAGTGTAAAATCCAGATCCCAACAACAAACATCAAGTAAATAAACAACAGTCATCAATACATGACTATAACCATAGAAAAGTTTACAAACTACAAATATGTACGACTTGTACTACATATACGCGTGTATAACAACATGGATACCGGAAAAAAAAATTGACGAGTAATAGGCACCAAGAACACTATTAAGGAATCAAACTCACAAGTCTATCATATTTAGAAAAAATTCTCCTTACATTGCAGTCAAAAAAATTAATACCGAGTTAACGTTGAATATTGTAAAGAGTTCCTCCAAGTTGCATGGAATCACTTACCAGTATCTTTTAAAAATCACGGAGATAATATTTGGCACCGCTCATAAAAGGATTTTACCGGTTAGCTAGCAAAAGAAGAACTTGAATATTTTCTATGAATAACAAGAGTAAAAACTAAGAAATAATAACAAGGTTTCAATGGGCCACATAATTAGTCACGTCCGCATCTACCCTGAGCTCTGAGATCATATGCTGCTCCTGAAGTAGAAGCAGCAGCGAGGATAGTACTAAAAGCATAATTAACGTAGCAATCTGCGCATGCAACATGAAATTTTTATTCCTCTTTTTACTTATGATGACGGTGTTGGGGATTCGAAACAATCAATCGAACCATTGTCCTTTCGGACTTTGTGTTGAAAGTAGGAAAGTAGGAAATTCATCACAAATTAGATCAAAAACTTGTAAAAGAGTAAAGGAGATGAACACACCAGATTTAATGAGGTTCGGCAAACGTGCTTAAGTCCTCGGGAGCCACATCACACAATTCTCTTATTAATTGAAGAAGAAATACAAGCTCTCAAACTAGGATTTTATCTCTCTCTTTTCTACAGTCAAAAAGTTCTCTTTTTTGTGTTATGTCAAGCCCTAAAAACGTTTAGGTATATATAAAGTCCTAGAAGAAACAGAATCCAAAACAGATAAGGAAACTGGCTGACTGCGTCGCAGTCGACCGTGACGGTCGACCGCGCAGGTATCGCGGTCGACCGCGACGGTCGACCATATCAAACGACAGAGCCCAAAAATCCTACAGGGTATCCACGGTCTACCGCGATGGTCGACCGAACCAAAACCCGAGACCAGAATCCATTACAGAGATTTGTGCGATCGATCGCCTTCAGCTCCAGGCTCTAACCAGCTCTGTGCACGTTCGCGATTGACCGTCGCGGTCGACCGTGCAGGCCTGCTTCTATTTTCTTGATTTTTTTCTTCGTTTTCTTGATTCCAGCTTCGGCTTTGACTTTGGGTCTATACTTTAGACTAACAATCTCCCACTTGGAGACCAAAGTGCCATCAGCGAGCTCACCCGAACTCTCCCCTTCTTCGCATGTATCTTCTCCTCTCCAAAGAAACATTTCTTTAATTAACAATATCCCAGGGATCTCGCCGATCCTCGTAGTGTGGCTCCGCCTTCGTCTTCTACTCGTGAAGACCAACTGAAGTTGCACACAACTTTAGTTTCTAAATGGTGACTGCCTTCGCTGGATTTTGACTCCCCAAAATCTTTATCAAATGTAACTTTTCGTCTTCAACTAGCGAGCATATAAAATGGTATTTTACGTTGATATGCTTTATTCTGGCATGATATAATGGATTCTTAGTAAGATGTATAGCGCTCTGGCTATCACAATAAAGAACTCTTCTCCCTTACTTCAGATCCAACTCTTCCAAACACTCGTTCAACCAGATCATCTCCTTGCTTGCTTCAGTCACCGCGACATACTCAGTCTCTATTGTAGACAAAGTCACAATCTTCTGCAGACATGAGACCCAGCTCGCTACTGTCGACGCTAAGGTGTAAACATACCCCGTGGTGCTTCGCCTCGTATCATGATCACCGGCGAAGTCCGCATCCACGTATCCCTGCAGCACCAACTCCTTCCTCCTGAAACATAGTGGCTTGTTCGTTGTTCCCCTCAAGTACCGCATTATCCACTTCACGGTCTCCTAGTGCTGCTTCCATGGATTGCTTGCAAACCTGCTCACAACTCTCACTGCATGGGCGATGTCCGGCCTCGTGCAAACCATCGCGTACATGAGATTTCTAATGGCCGAAGAATATGACACACTGGTCATATGCTCTCTATCCGCATCTGTCTTAGGCGATTGCTCCTCAGATAACTTGAACTGACTTCTAAGGGGCGTGCTAACAACTTTAGCATCCTGCATATTAAACCTCTGAAGTACCTTTTCAATGTAATCAGCTTGGCTCAATCTCAACGTCCTTTCAGCTTCATCTCTACTGATTCGCATTCCTAGAATCTGTTTTGCTGCACCCAGATCCTTCATTGCAAATTCCTTTGCTAGCTGCTTCTTTAAACTGTTTATATCTTCTAAACACGGTCCTGCTACCAATATATCATCAACATATAATAACAAGATAATGAAGCTGGACTTAAACTTTTTGAACTAACAGCAAAGATCTGAATTGCATCTTCTGTAGCCATTATTTTGCATGAAGTTATCAAACTTCTTGTATCACTGTCTCGGAGCCTGTTTCAAGCCGTATAAGCTATTCTTGAGCTTGCACACCATCTCTTCCTTTCCTTCTTCAATGAAACCAACAGGCTGCTTCATGTAGATTTCTTCATCCAAGTCACTATGAAGAAAGGCAGTCTTCACATCTAACTGCTCAAGAAAGAGATCTTCAGCAGCTACCAAACTCAATACCACTCTGATGGTTGTGAACTTCACAATAGGAAAAAATATCTCTGTGTAGTCCACTCTTTCCCGCTATTGAAACTCCTTCACTACTAATCTGGCATTGAATCTCTTACTTCCATCACTCTTTTGCTTGACCCGATAGACCCATTTGTTATGTAAGGCCTTCTTTTGTGCAGGTAGCTGGGCTAACTCCCATGTCTCATTAGTGAGTAGAGAATTCATCTCCTCTTGCATCACATGCTCCCACTGCTAAGATTCATTCACTTGTATTGCCTCTTTATAGCACTTCGGCTCACCACTATCTATCAATAACAAGTAGTCAAGAGATGAAAGATATCTGGGATTTGGTTTGGGTACTCTAGATGACCTCCTAAGCTCCATGCCCTGGGTAGTTTCTTCTGCACCTGGAACCTCCTCCGTTCTGTGGTCAGAACAAACATCATCACTTCTATCTGGAAGTTCCTCTATATTCATGTACTCGGATCCACCTGCATCCGAAGTGCTGCTCCCACTGCTTTGGCTATCATTGGTATTTTTCTCATTCTTGTACATCACCTCCTCATTGAATATCACGTCTCTGCTTCTGATGATCTTTTTATTCTTCTCATCCCAAAGACGATACCCGAACTCATCAATATCATATCCAATGAATGTGCCCTTTTGTGACTTAACCTTTAGCTTGTCCCTGATGTGGTCACTGATATGAACATAAGACACACAACCAAATACCCGCAGGTGTGAGAGATTGACCTTCTTGTCACTCCAAACCTCCTCTAGAATTCCAAAATCTAATAGAACTGATGGGCAATGATTAATAAGGTAGGCTGCTGTATGCACCGCATCCGCTCAAAATGTCTTAGGTAGACCTGCATGTAATCGCATGCTCCTGGCATGCTCTGTTAAGATTCTGTTCATCCTCTCTACAATGTCGTTCCGCTGTGACGTCCCTGGAGTAGTCCTCTCTAATCGAATCTCATTCGTAGCACAGAACCTCTTGAACTCCTCTAGTTCATATTCTTCACCATTGTCTAATCTCAGACACTTCACCTTCAGATTTGTCTCGTTCTCCACAATGACCTTCCACTTCTTGAAGACTCCAAACACGTCTGATTTGTGCTTCATGAAGTAGACCCACACCTTCCTCGAGTGATCGTTGATGAGGGTGACATATTATCTCAAACCGCCAAAAGAAGACACACTGGCTGGACCCCATACATCTGTATGAATCAACTCTAGCTTCTGAGCCTTAGGTGACCTTCCACCCTTCTGGAAACCATCCCTCTTCTGCTTCCTAAAGATGCGGTCTTCACAAACCCCAACTCCCACGGAGTTGATCCCGGTCAGTTTTCCCTGTGAATGTAATATCTTCATCCCCTTCTCGCTCATGTACTCTAGCCTGTTGTGCCACAGATCTGTACACTCTTTTCTACTTGCAATTGCGATGGTGTCATTCATATGTAAGGTGGGGTAGAGAGTCTCGAGTTTGTTACCTCGAGCAACTATCATCGTACCGTTGGAGATTCTTCGCGAATCTCTTGTGAATGTCGAAACATAACCTTCTGCTCCAAGCTGTCGCACCAAAACAAGATTCCTCTTCAACTTCGACACGTGCCTCACGTTCTTCAAGGTCCACTTAGAGCCCTTCATCTTAATCTACACTTCACCCTTTTCAACAATATTATATGGCTCGTTATTACCCAAATACATTTTTCCAAAGTCCCCTGCTACATAATTCTGAAGAAGCTTTCTGTTAGAAGTGACGTGTAAAGAGGCTCCTGAGTCGATGACCTAAGAATCCGAGTCGCTGTCCATGGCAAGAATCAAGGCATCTTGCATGATATGAGTCTGCTGCTCACCCGTATCCTTCTTTGAACTCTTACAGACTGAAGACATATAGCCCTCCTGGCCGCAGTTCTAATACTTCTCTTTGATAGGCCTAACCTTCGAGTTCGACCTCTTCTTTACTGATTTCGACCAATTCTTGTTCTGGTTTCCTTTCTTCTGGTTTCTGCCTCTCTGCTTGAAACTTAGAGTTGAACCTGAACATTCTGATTTAGACGATTTCCTTCTAACCTCCTCGGATAGAATCATGCTAATCACCTCACTCAGCTTCAACTTTTCCTTCCCCGCTGAATTGCTGATTACCGTCACATAACCCGCCCAACTATCCGGCAACTGAGATAGTAACAATAGGGCCTGCACTTCGTCATCAAACGTGATGTCTACGGAGATAAGCTGGTCAACAATCGTGTTGAACTCGTTGAGGTGCATCGTGAAGGACCGTCCTTCTGCCATCTTGAGGTTGAAAAGAGTTTTAAAGAGATGCACCTTGTTTGCTGCCGACAGTTGCTTGTACATCTTCGCGAGCACTTCCATAAGCCTCATCGTCGTCTTCTTCTTTAATATGTTGTGGGCTACTGATTTGGCGAGCGACAACCGGATTTTCCCTAGAGCCTTCCTATCCAGTATCTTCCAATCACCATCTGACTCCTCTTTCTTCTATCCCTTCTCTTTGGCCATTAACGGGCGATATAAGTCCTTTTGATACAGATAGTCCTCCATCTGCGACTTCCAGTAGGCGAAGTCTGAACTGTCAAACTTCTCGATCTTTGATTTATTTTCCTCTGCCATGGCTTTCACACAAATTGTTGAACGAAGCTCTGATATCAGTTGTTGGGGATTCAAAATAATCAATCTGACCCTTGCCCTTCCGGACCTTGTGTTGAAAGTAGGAAAGTAGGAAATTCATCACAAATTAGATCAAAACTTGTAAAAGAGTAAAGGAGATGAACACACCAGTTTTAACGAGGTTCGCCAAACGTGTCTACGTCCTCGGGAGCCACACCACACAATTCTCTTATTAATTGAAGAAGAAATACAAGCTATCAAACTAGGGTTTTATCTTTCTGAGATTCTCTTTCTTTTCTACAGTAAAAAAGTTCCATGTTTTGTGTTATGTCAAGCCCTAAAAACGTTTAGGTATATATAGAGTCCTGGAAGAAACAGAATCTAAAACAGATAAGGAAACTGACTGACTGCGTGGCGGTCGACCGTATCAAACGACAGAGCCCAAAAATCCTACAGGGTATTCACGGTCGACCGCGACGGTCGACCGAAACAAAACCCGAGACCAAAATCCATTATAGAGATTTGTGCGGTCGACTGCCTTCAGCTCCAGGCTCTAACCAGCTCTGTGCACATTCGCTGTCGACCGCCGCGGTCGATCGTGCAGGCCTCCTTTTGTTTTTTCGATTTTTTCTTCGTCTTCTTGATTCCAGCTTCGGCTTCGACTTTGAGTCTACACTTTAGACTAACAGATGGCTGGTCTCGGGCTCTCCATCTGGACTCTAACCGAAGCCATTGATGGATTTTCTTCGAGCAGAGACGCAGCTAGCACGTATGCGCACACGCAGGAATTTCTAATCCTATAGAGTTACAGTAGGAGCGTATTATTATTTTGATGATTATGTTATCTTTGTCGTTTTATTTGTATATATAGAACCAGAATCCTTTGTCCACTCCGACTTCTGCCCAGCTTAGAGTTTTAGTTTCAGCGGTAGCGTATTTATTATTATTATATATTTTCATTATTATTATGACTAGTTTTACTATTCCTGTTAGAAATCGGAGAATAAATTTATTTCAAAATAATCACGGGCCATGCCCGTAGAAACTTAACCTTTGAGGACCAGGTACGCAAACACTAGCCCGAATTTTTTTATAAGTTATAATTTGCAATCTTAAGATTATTCATTTAGATGCGCAGACTTTAGAATTACCCGTGCAATTACACAATACCTCAGCAGGTACTAGAATGTTATTAATCCTTGGTATGAAGTTTATTCAACCACTCTAATCAGCAACAGTGGGCGAAAACATCCTAATCATTACCCATAAGATGATAACGACCAAAATCAACGTTTCACTCGAGAAAATTTTATAACCAAAATTATGCAGTCAATCGGTTCATAAATAAACTTGCGGTAAAAAAAAAATACACAGATGATCACACAAGCATAAATCTGTAAAGAAATTTAAAGTACATATAGGCATTCAGCATTTTGATCCTTTAGGTACCGTTTGGCAAAGGGTTAAGTGATGGGTTAAGGAGACTTAACCCCTTCTTAGCCTGCCAAACACAACAAATCTATATAAGGGTTAAAGTGAGTTAACCCTCCATAATTTGCCAAACATAAAAAATATAGAAGGGTTAAGTTAACCCCTCTAGAGGGGTTAAAATGAGTTAACCCCTCAAAATGAGGGGTTTACTAATACTCCTATTTAGATGGAATAAGAGTTAACCCTTCTAATTATAAAGAAAATAGTCAAAATCATTGTTATTCCCAAACACTAAAAGTGATCATAAGGGCTAAAATAAAACTTGTTTAACGGATTAATAATTTAGTCCTTCGGATTATCAAATGGACTAAGTACATTAATCCTTCTTTTTAACCCCTCTTCATTAACCTTTTGCCAAACGGGGCCTTAGGGTAGATATACTATAATACCAAACGTAAAATAACAATTATAAGTAAGTGATAATAGTCATAACTAACTAAGACCAAAAACATATAAAAACACGACAGTTTTTAAATTATCTGACACATAAATTCCACAGAAAATCGTCCAAAACAAGAAAAAGTATAACCAAAATTATGCACTCACGCATTGCATATATAAACTTCTTATACACTGACGATGAAAATACAGAAACAATTGTACACAAGCATATAAATCATAACAAAATTACATACAAATAGCAGCAATTTAAAAATTTGAAGGTGGAATGTTATACTTTCAACCACTCCAAACAGCAGCAGAGGCCCCAACAGAACTTGGAAGGATAATCCCTTATATATACCTCTCTATTAACTCCAATGATATAGAAACTGAAGGCTTTATTGCGATGAGCCATGGTGACACGTGTTACAGGCACAACTGAGATTGTGTGACGCTCACAGATGACTCTCGAGGCAGGGGGAATGGGAGTTCGGTCAGCGATGACTTCAGATGAGAAGCGGTTGAGCAAATATGAATCAGCAAAATATGCAGGATTGCATTGATATGCTTGCGTGTTGTAGAGCTGGACGCCTCTGGCTTTGTGGAATACCTCATCAGGAACCGATGCAGCTCCAGTGGTGGCACTAACCTTGCGGTTTGAGAGCGTCCTCCTAGACAAAGAATTAAGGTTTCAAGATTAATTTTGTTCCTAATGAACATCATTTGATGATAATGGTGTCAACTTGTTTCTGCGGAATTTTATGGATAGGCTGAAAGTATTGGTTCTGGGAAATTTTGAGCAACTATTTCATAATCAAGATGATGTCGGAAATTTGTGCCTTACTAACTTATATCAAACTTCATTATGTCTCACAGGCTGCAAACCTGCAATGCTAAGTGAAGAATCTCCAAAGCAACTAAACAAAGGTATTCTAGTTCTATAGAAGAATCATTAATGTGATCATAGCTGAAATGACACAAGAAAGCTAATTTAATGTTGCCCACAATATTGTTAAGGCATATGTATACAAGTCTTCAACATGACAAACAAAAGTTCATCTTACGATATTTTTGAAGCTAAATTGTACACTCAAAAAAGCGCAGGATGCACGAGTAGACCAAGGTTGGCCCCCTGGCATTCTCATATCATAGTGCATGCTGTCTACCAACCCAACTAATTGAAAACGTCAGAATATTCAAAGTACAGATGCTCCAGTTTTTACTAATATTATCAATTTGTTCATCATTTAGCTGATAGATTTAAGTATTTTCAGCACCCAATGGTGCAAGGATCAGTGTATAAACTCTGCTTACCATCTAACAAGAGCAATGTTTCGAGTGAGTAAAGAACCTTGTCCATTGCATGTCTGGCATTTAATTAATCCACGTGAGGCACACATCACACATGGTAGCTTCCCATTACCATTGCATTTATTGCATCTGCAAAACATCAGTACCACATATATAAGTATGAATTTCTTACCAGTTCACAATTATATGCAAAAGAAAAGTGATGAAATGGTATTGCTCCTTTACATTGTATCAGATCCATCTCGATGAGCTATCAGTCCTCTCCCATAACATACATGACATTGACTCATCTGATTCTCCTTGTAAAACCCAGGTTCTAGACTGACATTACAAGTAGGACAGGGAATCTCTCCTCGACCTTGACACCCTGTCATATATTTATAAATTATATTCAAGCAATTACTAAATTACTAACAGAAGATGCAGAAAATTAAGATTGAAAAATGAAAAAAGAACCGTCATTAAACTAGGCAGCTAAATATTAAGGTAAGTTAGGTAATAAAAATATGCTAAAATTCAGAAGGATTGGAAAGAAAAAAAAAAGGATGCAAGTACAGATGTGTGTGAGGGAGAAACATGCCTTATGAGAGGGAGAAACAGGCCTTATGAGGGAGAAACATGCCTTATGCAAGTACAGTCTTCCCATCAACACTACAAGATTAAAGAATGGTGTAACTAGTGGACTTGGCTGCAAGTTAGAGACCTAAGAGAGAGATGGAGACATTGATTGCCAATTAAAACATTACAATCCAGAGTGCATTAAACTGGGAGCAAAGAAGATACAGTTTATTTCCAATCAACGAGAAAGTATCCAGCTCGTGTATTAAATCAACATTTTAGGAGCAACCAAAGGTAGTTAACCAGCTCTTCTCATGTATTGAAATCTTGGGGGAAATTGGTAAAGTGATGAAAATATTTTAAAAATAAAATTATCAATAAACGTAACCCTACCACTCTATAAAACTATGGATGAAGCCATGAAGAATTAAAAAATGTTTGAAGCTTCAGAAGCATTAGCTTAACTGCAGATTCAAGCTAGAGATCCATATCTGCCACTCTGTCAGGCCTAGAGTGGGTATCTTCTCTCTTTTTTTATCTGATAGTGGAGTTGGAAAGGGTGCTGGCTGAAGGCTGGCCAGTGGAAGTTATATAGTAAGAGTAATGTTCTGTGTATTTCTCCTCTGATGATATCCTTCTTTCATTTCACGGCATCAAGTTGATGAATTGGAAATTTGGGAGCATACTATCTATATTTGTTTCAGGACAAATTCCAAGATTCTTATTGCAGATGTACTGACCAGGAGAAGTGTGAAAACTACTATAGAAAGACACCATGAGACAAAATAGCACTGGTTTGATACTGAATGAAAGAGCATATCCTCCTCCATTTAAATTAATGCCACTTAGCAAACATGTAAGTTAATATCCATTCGGAGGCATGCTTAGTATAGTCTTAGGAGAAGGGTTAATTACCAATCTCAAGCTTGATGTCTATGTTACAAGGCTGGAGCATCAAGGGAAAATGAGCACTTTTTACACACCAAGCAAGCGATTGTACTGGCTCTCAGTTTCTTATGTCTATCCCTCTTCTCCTTACGTTCTTTGTTGTGAGGGATCTTTTTTTTAATTTTAAACCCATTCTTTTGCTACGATTTATTTTTTGAATCCACCCATTCTAAAATCATGCATACCCCAAAAGACCCATTTCCAATAATTTTAACCCACATATAGTATTTCAGTGTTTATGTATATGGTATTAGTATTACAGAGGCAAAAAAAATATCCAAAAATAGCCTTCTCCTTAAAAGAAACCAACTGCCCCTCTCTACATAATTCTCACATCCCCTTTCTACACCAGACACAACTTTGCCTTTGACCCGACTCTCTCCCTTTCATATCTCCTTTCATTACCCAACCCTAACAACCCCTTCCCCCTCCTCCACTGTACCCTGTCCATTCCACGGCCCTCTTTGCTCCTGCTGCCCCAAATAAAAACAAAAAACAAAAACATAAATAAAAAACAAAAACATAAATAAAAAACAAAAACAAAATAAAAAAGGGAAAAAAAAACTCTTACTGTGCATGTGTTTGTGAGCGCGCACGTCTTACATGACAATATCTTGATATATATATATATATATATGACCGCATGTATATTCAGGCATCTCAGACTATATCTTCCCCAATAGTATCTTCATAGAAAATCGTAGTGCAAGGATAACTAAAATGAAGTCATCACAGATGCCTACTAGAAAAATAAAGCTTCCAGTTCCACTATCTTCCCTTGTGGTTTTCATAGAACAAGAAAATAAAGCAGATTATTAAAATCAAGTACTGAACTCTTTGTAAAGCAAGGATAGTTCCCCAGTGGAGCCAACAAGGACGAAAATAAAAAAAATGGTCAATATGCTAAAGACAGTATCTATGTCAATATGATTGCCAAGAATAAAACTCTTCTGAATCCAAAAACAATAAAAATAAAAAGTTTTAAGACAGTTCTAAATTTTCTTACAATCTTGCAATAACAGTAATTTTAACAAGTTACAACAATATCACGATGTAATGGACAAAACATAGAACATAACTAACCACACTTGCTAGCAAAACTCTATCGACTGGGTTTCAAAGCATAAGCTAGCAAATTCATACCTGAGCATTTCTCCTTAGCTTCCGAATGAGGAATTTTTGCCCTCAATTCTTTGTGTGGTACAAAGAGAAGAGGAAATTCCGACCTCAAGTCCAATTCCCACAATCCCAGTTCCAGCCCCGTACCTTTTCCATCAATTTCCCCACCAGCATACGGCTCAGTTTCCCTAACAGTTTCTCTCTCCTCTATGAAAGTTTCTAAAGTTCCAACATATACATTGCAATCTTCAATGGCAGATATTTTCCACCTCCTAGCTGGTTGGCTCGCCCAACAACAGCGATGACCAACATGATCAATAAGTAGCTGCCGGATTTCCACCTCATCCAATATTAGCCTGAGTGATTAATTTACATGTAATATCAATGACCAAACTACTCAAATGATAGAGAAGATATATGCTTCATAAATTTAAAAAAAAAATCTATTAAAAAGACTCATGTAACTGATGCATACGTTATGAAGAGGTATAGAATAGCCACACGGTGACGTTATACAAAAATCAGGAAATCCTCTGACTTCTGTTAGCTTTATAACTCAAACTCCAACTTTGTAGTTTATTCACAGTATTGGCGGCTATTTCCCTTATCAAGGCTACCCTCGTTTTCTTTCAAGAATGGGACGCTACCCTAAATTTTCTTTAAAGGGGTCAATTAAATCCTCATGTAAAATTGTGTTAGAAATTAGCTCTCTTTACTTGAAAGACAAAGAAATTGAGAAGTGCACAATAACAATTCTCACCTCCCGAATTGATTTGAAGTGTATCCTTGTTGAAAACCTCCCCCATATCCTCCTTGAAAAACAAGAGCTTGACCAACAAAATAATCAAAATAATCGTACCACAAAAAAGAAAATCCCCAACTAAAAAGAAATCTCCCCAAGGTCCCAGCGGACAAAAAGCTGAAACCCTAACCTTGAGATGGATCGGATTCAGGCGAAGCGACGAGAGCAGAATGAATCGAAGGCGGGTAATAGTTAGGATCAGAGAAGACGGAAGCGGATCGGATCTCGTCAACACTGACCTCGTCTCCAATCGCCGACGGGGCGTTGAAGGAGGCGGTTCTACCAACGTACTGATAGCACCTCAAGCTCTCTTCTTGCTTTTGATCTGAGAGCAGAGCCTGCTCCATTTTATTTTATTTTTGGTGTAGAATCGTGCAGACCAAGTGTTTGATCGCTGGACTGAGTGAAGCGGCGACGAGTTTAAATGGGAGGGGGGTTTTCCTTTGTAGCGAAGGAAGCTGTCGAGTGATGAGAGAATGGGTGAGTTTGTTTGTATCTTCGGTTGGTCCGCGTTGATGTTACGCGTTGATTTTATGAGTTTTATTTTTCTGGCGGGTACGTTGATCTTGATCGTTTATGTTTTATATGGATGGGTTAGTTGGCAAGAAGAGGACCAAGACTTGAGACAATGAGATTATTAAATTTCACGAGACGCATGAGACGAATAAACAGAGGGGGAAATAAGCATACAGGCTAACTTATCAAATATCAAATAAAATGGTTTTAGTTCTATTTTCACAGTCCATAGCAAAAAGTGTTTGATGAATTAACTCATATAATTAACATCAAGCAGCATAGCAGAAAGGAAAAAAAATATGTGTTCCGATAGGTTACTCAAACGTTAAAACAATGTCAATGTGTCTTGATGTATAAAATCATAACTTTGTTCTGTTGTGCACAAGCTAAGACAACAAGATGACAGGGAAAAAAAGACATGAGCATCCGCTTTATTTAGCTAAACTAGTTGATATGCACGTACAATGCACGTAGTTAAATATCATGATTATTTAATTTGATAAAAATAGAGTAAAAAGAAAAAAGATAAAACAAAGTTTTTTTGTGGGATTGATCGTCCATTCAATAATATCTCTCTCAAATAAAATATTATCATTGTTTCCTTCAATCCAGACAGTGGCCACGTGATCTACTATTTGT
Source organism: Asparagus kiusianus (assembly GCA_022839385.1). Classification (NCBI taxonomy): domain Eukaryota; kingdom Viridiplantae; phylum Streptophyta; class Magnoliopsida; order Asparagales; family Asparagaceae; genus Asparagus; species Asparagus kiusianus. The sequence goes on along the minus strand of BQKN01057250.1, from coordinate 3,172 downwards.
GAGTTATATACACATTAATCTAGTACAACATCTCTATTTATTAGTGTTTTGAAGTCTTCAAAAGATTAAGTGATCATTCAATTCGCAAAGGAATATTGCATATGAATTTACTTGCAATATGTCCATTAAACTTTTAATTATAGTTTGACTCGTATTCACATTAACTTTTAGTTGTGGTCTCACTTATATTTAGATTATCAAATGTTCTCATTCAATTTTACATCTCATTCTCCGAAACATAGAAGTAAAACTGAAAGTATGAGAAATTATTTTATTCCGAAATTAGAGCAGGGAGATTATGATATATTTTGTCATGTGCTCTAAATATAATTTTTTTTCTTTGATGCAAGGTTCCTATCAAATCTTTTCCCAAACGATGTGAATAAAAAATACTATTATTAATCACTTGCCTAGGGCAATTGTATTATATATAGGATATATAACTCATCTGGAATATTCACATCTGCTAAGTGGATTTTTCTGTGGTGAGAGCAAAATGTTAGGGCTCGTATTCAAACTTTTTGGCTCTATAAATTAAAGACATAAGAATTTAGAGTGAATAGCTTATATATTGTAAAAAACATACCGGTTCATGAAGAATTTTACCTAATAACGATATTATTACAATGATATTACTATTTGGTATTAAAATAATTTTATTATATAAGATTATATGACTCTTTTTAATAAATTATAAAGTATATATATGAAAATCTCGATACTTATGGCCAGTGGTTGGGCTCCACAAAATAGGTTAACTTTATATTGTAGTTTGCTATTGGTAGTACTATTGACAATGTCATTATCTTTCATCTTTATCTTATTATTCACGCTTTTCTAATGTAAATCCTCTTTTACTAATCATTCAATTGGCTATATTTAGTTTTTATAATATCAGAGATTAAAATATTCTTTTCTATTTAAAAAGTATTGACATGGTTTTCTTAAAAATATATATTCATATAGTAGCAAAAGTATATATTTCAGTTCAACTCAAACATTGACTTGAAGCCATTTAGAGTGATGTCCTTTCTACACTAGAATGATGATATAGTGGTTACACAATCCAAAAGTCAAAGAAGAAATTTTTACAAAGAAAAAGTAATTTAATATGTCAAATTAACAACTAATTTATAAAATATACATAGACAGTATAGATAGCTATAGAGAGTAAGGTATACATCTTCATAAAAATTTCATAGTGAGTGACCAACTACAATCATCATAATTTAAGTATAAATAATTATTATTTTAGTTACTAATTTGGTACGCGTAACTATGAAATAAATCTTAAGCAAAAAATAGGAATTGAGATTGTATTATCTTGTAAGTAAATAAATAAATGTTATTAAAGCTCCTCTTTACATTAAATTTAAAAGTAATAATTTAAATTATTAAGCGCCAAATATTAGTTCATGCGAGAAAGTAAAGTAATCTATGGTCTATATACCTATATAGTCAATCAATCAAACGTATTAAAATTTATATTTTAAATTGAATGTTACGTATCCGATTGATTATGGATTTTTAGTAAGTGAATTGAATGTTACGTTTGAATTTGATTATGGATTAGTATGTGTTTATTTGTGTTTGAAAAGATATATGTTTATTTGTCTTTGAAATTGATTATGGATTGATAAATGTGTACAAAGAGTTGGTATTAAACTTGTGGATTGATATGTATTAGCAGGAGTGAGATTTTTCAGTTGAGTGTGGGCTGAAGGATCTCTGCCAAATGGTCGAGGTTCCAAACCCTGACCATTTCTGGCGTGGGCTAAAGTCTCTGCTAAATGGCCGGGGTTGGGAACCCTGACCATTTCGAATTAGGCATTTTGAAATGGTCGGAGTTCCCAACCCCGACCATTTATGAGACGGCTAAATTAGTCAGAGTTTCAAACCCTGACTAATTTAGCTGCTAAATTGTGGGCGATGTCCAAATTAGTCGGGGTTGACAACCTCAACTAATTAGGATCGCGATTAAAAAAATCGACCACTTTCTGGCCATGATGCTGACGTGACGAGAAAATGTGTCGATTTTCGTAATAAAGTTTAAAGTGGGTCGAATTTGGAGAATAAAATTAGGAATGAGTTTAATTTGAAATTTTTTTCAAAAACTTATTTTTGTTTCCGTAAACTATGCATGCCTAAAACTAAATCTTCTGGATCTTAACTACATTTCGTTGGATTCACTTGTATTAAATTAATTGGAAGAATGCACTCTAATCCCCTTCTTTTTTGGTGCAGTGTCTGTGAATTGCTACGAGGGAGTAGCTTCTCAATTCGTGATATCTGAATCTTGCCGTGTTGGCTTTGTTAGGAATAGCAAGTTTCGTGTCTTCAAACAATGTCAAATTATTATGTTCTGATGTAAGCCTTGGATTTTGATGGTGCGGCTGTTTAGATTTGTAGACTGCTAGAGAGTTCAATAAATTATCCTTTTCCGATTTCTAATGAGCGCCTTGGTTCAGTAAACTCTACTGCTGGTTTGACACTATATGCGTTGTTCCGGCTGCAGTTTTACTTCTTGCTCTTCATACTTCGATTAGTTATTTTGCTAGTTGAAATTTTGCAGATGTACATTTGTAATAACTCTGGTCGCAATTTTGGTCTCTATTAACAATCATATCATACTCCCTTTAAAAGCACGAGTTCAGGAAAATCTTTCTATGGTCAATATTACCCTTCGCTAATTTGAATATTACATTTAAATTCAATCTATTCTAATTCTAATTATATCTTATCTAATCACGTAAGATCTATTTATAGCTCAACAAATAAAAAAATATTAACAAACTACATGAAATATTATTTTAAATTTTTATTTAAATCTTAATCTATGTAAATACTAATTATATCCTATATTAATCCCACATGAACTACCTATAGCTCAGCAATTTAAAAAATAAGATTAAGATTTAATTCAAAAACTACACAAAATATCTTTAAAAGTTTAAAATTACCCAAAATACCTTGACTTTTCAAAACTTAAAACAACAAACATGAAAGTTAAAAATTAAAAATAGCCCCAAGGAATTTAAAAATAGCAATTACATCCTCAATATTTCTAAAATTGTAGAAATAACCTCAAAAGTTCAAATTAGAAAAAAGCACCCTAAATTCAGTGACTTCAAAACTTGCAAACAACATAGATAGATTTCAGGGATTACCATTA
>BQKN01057249.1:0-25103 GCA_022839385.1 Asparagus kiusianus | reverse complement strand
TCAGGGATATTTCAACATCCCTGACGGCGGGAGCCGTAAGGGAAGATGCCGTCAGTAATGCTTATTACTGACGGCGTCCCGTCAGGGATGTTTCTTCCCTGACGAGATTTTTTCTGACGGCGTATCCTTGACCGGAAGCCGTCAAGGATACCTATCCCTGACGGGAAATTTGGCATCCCTGACGAGAAAGCCCGTCAAGGATGCCCATTTTTCTACTAGTGTCTGCCTAGAAACCATGATACCGAATAAATTATATAATACTGTAGTTTAAACTAAATTTTCATATGAAATGAATAAAACAAAGATAATCAAAATATAATAAAATCTCCAACAATTTTCAATCATAGAATGTAATTAGGTATAATATAATTTGAAATTATATTTAGTTCATTTTATTTATATTATATATAAATAATATATTTTTAAATTAGTTAATTACTAATTTCCAAAAAGATTAAAACTTGTATAGTCTTAGTAAGTCACACATGTCAACATACTTACAATTTTATATCATAATAAATTATCATACCTACCACTTACTATGCCTAAAATTCATGACAATGCAACATGTTATAGAAATCCGTAAAATTAACACTTTATACACAAAATAGTAGTAAGAATATTCTTCTCAAAATTTTGGTTTACATATTTATTTATAAACTTTAAAAAATTATGTAAATATTAAAAAATATGTTAAATTCCAGTACATATCAAGTTTATTAAAAAAAATTATAATAGGCTTGTTAATGTCAAAATATGTAATACTTTTTGTCAAGGCTCGGGCCCACGGGCCCGTTGGCTCGTGCAAGTCATGGGACCCACCAAGAGCAATTCGATATTGGCTAAAGGCTAATGCTAAAATGCTAGCACTAGTTGTTCTTAGGCCTTGGACTTCTCTATTTAAGTCACTAACATTTTTTCACACTAATTCACGTGGGACTAAAGTAGGGGTGTCACAATCATCCCACCTACAAAGACGACGTCCTCGTCGATATGACATGACAATTGGCATATCCCAGTGTCGTTGCCAGGCAATGTGGACTCTAATGGTGGCTCCTACGGGCTCTAGAGGTGGCTGCCACCGTATCCACGCGGTGTAGCACTTAGTCCTGTATAACACTTAACTTCACACTTCTAGCTAGCAACTGCTCTAATACTATTTGTTACACCTCTGGCCCACGGGCCCTTGGCGTGTGCAAACCGTGGGACGCACCAAGAGCAACTCGAAACTTCTGGCTAGCATCTTAACTTCACACTTCTGGCTAGCAACTGCCGCACCCACCACCCAAAAATCTCCCCAGCCCTCGAATCTTCCTCGTCGAAGTCCGACCGTGGCCGCCGGCCAACGCGCCTCTTGTCCACCGACACTCTCGCCCTCCTCCACCGCCCTCATCTTTGCCGGCACTCTCGTCTACCAGCACTCTTGACGGGGATCTTGCTCCTCCGCTTCCTCCTTCACCGTCTCTCGATTCCATTGCATCCTCCTCCACCGCCTTTCAATTCCACAGCATCCTCCTACACCGCCTCCTCCTTCTCCGCCTCTCGATTCCACCGCCTCCTCCTCCACCGCCTGTCGATTCCACCACATCCTCCTCCACTGCCTCATCCTTAGGTCCCCCAATCTCCTCTGTAAATTAGTATTACCTCCTCTCTACAAAACCCTAAGCCTAATTTGTTTGACCATCTAACCCAAGTTTTCCTATTTACAGCAAATTAATTGACTTCCCAACGTCGCCTTCTCTTCCTCAGGCATCCTCTTTCTCCAGCAAACTTATTTATGGTAATTTTTGAGAATTTTCTTATTTTTAGGAAATATTAAGTTTTTCTGCTATTATGTTGTATTTTCTAAAATTTATTGTTATTCATAAAAATTATTGTAATGTATGAGGTTGCTATTGTGATATTTATGCAATCGTATTTTCATAATTGGATCCGAACTAGTTAAAATTCTAGGTTTGTATGGGCTGAGGTAAAAGGCAGGAGAAAAGCATGTATACCAAAGAAAAAATGGTTCAATCAACCAAACCATGTACAATTGCAGCAACTACCACCAGTCTCCTGTCTTCTACTGTTACGTTCTCTACCCCTGTCGTGGAGAAAAAATTTAGCGAGGCTGAAAACCAAAAAGGATTTCCAATCATGCCAGCATCTCTCAATTTAAGGCCTGAACAAGGAATCAATTTCGTGTCAGAATGCTTCTGTCCTAGATGAAATCATGTGGATTAACCTTGACGCAACTCTCTGTTTCGTATAAGTTATAACCCAGTTAGAAGTCAGCACCAGCTATAGTATGTCAAGATTAAGGCTTAATCTCTACAGTTCATGCTGCTTGAGGGATGTCTAACTTTTAGACGGATTGGCCTCAAATCAATTGATGACAGTTCTGTAGATGACTTCCATGTGTTATGTTGGAGTCTATCCCTTCTGCTATGTTCATTTGATTTCATTCTCATAGAGCCATCATCCTTCGTTGTATTCTTCAGCAATGATGGTTGCTTGAACTTCAAATACATTAGGTTGATGCCTCAGGCGACCTTGCTTTTTGGACCATATAATAAATGATGATTGTGAACATTTCCTGGTGATGGGAAATGCACAGGATTTTCATCGTAACAATAATTTCTTGATCGTTTAGTCACCTGGTGAAACAATGAATTTTAGTCTCTGGTCAGTAAGAGATGTAATGTAATGCTAACTAGACTTGCATATAAGAAAGAACCATAACTTGGGTAGCATATTTTGTAAAAAGAAAATCAATAGACTTTATATAGGAGAGGAGAAAATAGTATCTGCATTTCACGTGATACACATCACACAAACAGATAAGCGCCAGCAACTTTCCAGACACACACACACACACATACACGAAATCATAAAACTTAATTACAATCCCAAGTTAATCTCCAGATCAAGTCACATATTGATCTTTACCTTAGCCTAAAGATTATACCAGGTTTCAACCACAATAGAGTAGAATAGCAGTTCTCTAATACTGATGAATTGTTTCTCTCAACATGAACTTATTAGTCTATTCAAGCCTTATGTATGATACGATTAGCTAGAATCCTAGTTCAAACCTTGCCCAACCTTCCGAATCTTCATGCCTCAGATATAATACAATTATCCGGTACAAACCTTACCCTATCTTCAATCTTACTCTAGGACAAGTTTGGCAAGAGTTGTGAGAGCTTGTAATGGACTTAGACGATAACCTCCCTTATGATCACTACGACAGTCAAAATATTTAAAGCTAATATTATCCCTGTCTAATCTAAGATAAAAGTTCGCTTTCAATCTAACTTTTAGCCAAAAACTTATTCCCGGACAACGGCACTAAGGAGTATTGCGTAAGTCTTCTGGATGAAAATATGTTTACTACACCTGATAGCAATTACAACATGTGAACAATAATATTACAACCACTTGATATTTTATGTCTTGGTCCCAAATAACACCCTTAATATAGACACAAGACTAGCATTCATTCCTCAACCACACAGATGTTTCATATATCCACGAAATTACCTGGGCACATTATCTATAGTACTGAAATGCCAGGATGAACACCACCCTCGCTTTTACCTAATAAGCTAAAAATATATTATAAATTGCTTCTTAAAGCATGAAATATTTGTACTTACATAAATCAATTTTATTATATATCTGCATCTACATCTGCACCGGAATGTGTTCCTAAACACTCTTTTAATCTTCGTCCTAATTGTGCTCTTAGACGTGCGGAGCGACAGGACGATGGAGGTAGCAGTTTGAATATATATTATTTTAATTTATATTATTTATTATTCTTTATATTATCTAATATCTTATCTGTCTCATCATATACAGTGCAGTCATGATCCTTTGTTCGCACTCGAGGCCTCAATACTGCCTATATGCTGAAGCCCGATGCTGAAAAGGGAGAGAAGGCATGGCCTCTGCACCTCAATAATAGGGGCCGCCCCATTGGTGAATATGCTGAGAAATGGGGAAAGTATGTGGGGGAGGAGAGCCGTGGGTATAGAAAATATCCTCTCCATTTAGAATGGGGCGATGAACATAATAGGTCATTTGACGATTTCTTTATAAGATGTTAGGTATAAATATATTTGTATTTTGATTTATCCGATTAATTTGTTATCATTTGGTACACAAAATTTTAACCGTGTGATTTTTTATTGAATATGCAGAAGGATTATGAGTTTCTCCCCCTAGAACCTAATCAGCCTTTCTCTAATCATATTGTTTATCGAGGAATGAAGTCTCAGTTACAGAAGAGGTCCGATATAGTATGTGTCAGGTAAAACATGAGTGTTATGAGGTGTGGAAAAATACTCATGAAGCAGAGAGGGAGGCTCTCTGGGCTACTCCAGTGTTTTCTTGGATTGATAGAGACTCATGGACTAAATTGTGCACTTCTTACGCTTCAGAGGACAAGAAGGTGTATAGTTTAAACTAGATCAATTGTTTAGTACACAATTAATTTTGTCTTTGTTTGATTAAAAATCTAAATATAATAATGACATGTAGGATGAGGCAAGACGTAATGCACAGAATCGAGTGTCAAATTTGCATGGTAGAGCAACCTATACAGGTAGTTGGAGGATCATGTGTCGGGCTATGGATCGATTGGTAAATTTGCTTCTTAAAGCTATTTAAAATTCAGATGATATAATTCTTAATGATTTGATCGATTATATAACATATTTTTGGTGAATTACAGAAAGGTCAAATCATTGAGGATGGTGACACATCTACAATGTTAAAACTATATTTGGGTACCCACTTTTATCAGTAGATAAGATCACCGAAGAGTATACATACCCGGACGACAGCACTAAGAAGTATTTCGTAAGTGTGAATGTGATAGAAACAAGTGTTTTAACATGCAATCAACTTCTTGTGTTGTTTAAGAAATATAATTATACATATATGCATGTCTGAACAAAACTAGAAAATTCCAGAGAGTTCAACATGACATGGCTCAACTGCACATTTGATATGCATAATGTGGGAACTTTAAGTTGGGTTTTTAATTTGATATGCTATAGTCAAAAACACATGTACATATATATGCAGCACATGGTTGGTTTGAGCAATGGCTGTTAGCATGACTTGCATATCTACATGCATGCATAAGCAAATACATCCATACAGCTTACCATCAGAACCTTGGGTAGCTGAGATGGACAGTCTCAGAGAGGAGCTTAAGTCTCAGATGCATTGGATTAATAACAATATGGTACATATGCTAATATACACACACTCTCGCATACACATGTACACTGACATGCGCAAATATACATACATCTAATACTTACACACACATAAACATACACATAGACTTAAACTCAGATATGTATACACTCATACATTGCTATTACTTTATAGGTTAATTCTCAGGGCGCTCTTCCTGTTACTACTCCTAATGATCCACCAGCTTTTATTCGTTCTGCTCAAATTCCTCAACCCATTGTCGATATACCACATTCTGCTTGTCCTGCTTTGACTACTCACACTTCTACTTTCAGTGTTCAAGGTTTATCACAAGAGAATCTTGCTAGGATATTTGCAGACTTGATACATTTGGGTTTGTCCCAGGAGGATATTCTTTGAGGAATTTCTTTCGTTCCTTGACTGGATGGATCATGCCACTCCTATCTTATTTTGGACGTTTGAGACATTTTGAATATTAGAGACAAATAGATAGTATTGGATTCTTTTCATTGTGAGATATTATGACGCCCCTGTTTTCACACATGGCTGCAGTCCAAGGTGAATCCAGAGATGTCAAACCTGTCATGCACCCACACTGTGTAATAACAAGTTTTACCAATCACAGTAATATCTTCTAGTAGGATCGAATAAAAGCGTAGGTACAAAACAGACAAAGAAGTAGAACGACAATAATAGACATGATAAAGAAGATAATATCTTATAAATTGTGACGCCCCTGGGTTCACACAAGGCTGCAGTCCGAGGTGAAACCAGAAATGTCAAACCTGTCATGCACCACACCGTGCAATAACACGTTTCACCATCACAATTACTATCTCTCTAGTGGAACAACAGGTGTGGGTACAAAGCAAGTAAAAGATAAATCAACAATACTGAATGAAATGACAGAACATAACACATCTCATCAACGAAATAAACTGAAGTACATAGTCAAAGTCTAAAATGAATAAACTGGAGATCTTAACAAGTCTCAAATACATTAAGTCTGAGTAAAGGAAATAAGGCACACAGCCTTTACAACTTCTAGAATAAACTCTCAAATGTCTAAACCAAAAAGTCTACAGTGGAGCTCAAAAGAAAAATATATCTAAAGTAGACAGCTGACACTAAAGTGCATCGCTATCAACCTACGGCACTCCGTGCTCCTGGCTCGTGACCTGAAAGGGGGAGGGACAACGAGCGTCAAAGCGCTAGCGAGTAACATCACAACCAACCCCAAGGGAAAAGGGCTCATTGTACATGAAAATACAGATAATATATAATAGATCTAAAATCATTGATCTTACGAAATGAGGGTTTTAGTATTTAAAAATTTACAACATGAGAATAGGTACGTCGAGCGAAATAATCCAAACAAGGAAACCCTCATGTATATACCTTACATCTCAAATTTGTAAATTCCTAAATACCAAACCCAAGGCTCTAGTACCGTAACAATGATAAAAGAAAATACAACAAACACCAGAGCATAATTACAGTGCTGTAACATATTCAACGTAAATATCATGATGTTAGTTACATGAATATTGTGTCAAAAACCTACATAAGTGTCATACCAAATCTACAAAAATCATCATGTTATGAAATGTAGTATAATAATCACATACAGGGTTATGAACCATGTCCGAAACAAGAACCAACTATCGTAGTTATCCAAACTCATGGAATAAGTGTCAATTGTCCAACACGAGGACTGAGAGGGATTATAGTCCAACACGAGGACTTCTATGGTTTATAGTCCAACACGAGGACTGTGGAAATGATAAAAGAGCGCTATAACTTATGTAATGAAATCTGCTCATCAATCGCACAACCCAAAATAGTATATAAGCCCCAAATTTATACCCCAGGTCATCTATCATGCATGGATACGTAGTGGGGCTAATAACCAATGTCAGATAATCCAAACAAACCCCTGAATAGGAGTAAAAATACTCAAATACACCAAAACTGAAAATCTGCAACAGAGGGTTCGGCGGTCGACCGATCCGGTCGACCGAACCCTGATACCAAAACTTGGCGGTCGATCACTTGGCATTTCGATCGACCGACCAGACATCGCGGTCGACCGAATTGATGTCGCGGTCGACTGGAAAGATGTCGCGGTCGACCGAATCGATGTCGCGGTCAACCGGAGCCCTGTCACGAACTCAGCGGTCGACCGCGTCGGTCGACCGCCGAGCGGACAGAACCCAACCTGGGTTTTCTGTCAGCTGCTAAACCTGGAACAAAATCTTGCGATAACATGGGTTTTGATGAATTAGGAATCACACTGAAGATACACAACAAATTCCCAAGCTTGAAATCTATATTTCCAAAATTTTAAATCCATGAGAAACAAATCCAAATCGTTTTAATAGCTGTAAAGATGTTTTAAACTCTTGTTTAGGCAAAAACTCAGATCTAGATCTTCTTTAACAGAACATGGGTGAGTTTTTAAAACATATAAAGTCCCAAATCCATATTCTATGACATAGTAAGCTATTAACTATACAAAAATACGAATTTGGCTTCATAAAACCAATAAAAACTCAGTTCTTGGCATTTAAATCAAAAGGGGTGGGGGTTGGGCGAGAAATTACTCGCCTTGGGTGCTGATGATGCCCTAGATCTGCAAGAGGTTGATCCTCTTCGCTGAAATCCCACAGATCTGCTGAAAATCCTCAAGAACTTCCCCAAGCCACCAATGTCAGCTAGGGTTTTGAGAGAAGAAAGATGGGGCTAGGGTTTACGTCTGGGGCTGAAGAGATTTCTCCTGGGTTGAGTTGGTATAAATACCAACTCCCCAACCCGACCCGAAACCCAATAGCCCAAAAACTAAAACCCGAAACCAAACCTGGAAACCTCTCTGATCGCTGATCGGTCGACCGAACCGGTCGACCGCGTCGGTCGACCGATCACCACAAAAATGCCTTCTGTTGGGCATTTCACATGCTGACCATATATCACTCGATTTCTCTCACTTATAAGCACTTGTTGGGTTCTCAAACATAGATAATAACATTCATATGACATATATATGTGTATATATGTGATTATTCATCACAAAGGAATTATTTACTATCAATAATTCACATATATTTATAGAAATTTTCGGGGTTTTACATAAATAAAGATCATGTCTCAACTAAAAATAAACTAAAATACATCTGGAGTCTGAAAACATACGATGGCTCAACATGAATCAAAACGGAAAGTCAAACTAAGGCACATTGCCTTTACAAAATGGAAATAAACTCTAAGTCTGAATAAAATTTAAAACTACAGTGGAGCCTCTAATAAATCTCTCGGGACGGCGACTATGCAAGAACTCCTTCATCCTACGGCTCTCCGGAACTCCGAGCTACCTGAAAGGATATTTTTAAAAGAAAAAGAAACAACAATAAGAACGTCAGAGCGTTACAACAAGATTACATCCATCCGCCCCCAGGGGAAGAGCTGCTAGATGGAGTGGATGCTCTATCTATTAAGCATAGTCTACTTATATCATTTTTCCCGTATCTAGCGGAATTAATATTCAAACACCTACAAAACGATACGTAGTACGTCGAGTGAAATAATCCAAACAAGAAAACCCTCATGTATATACCATATGTCCCGAATCATAAACATCTAAACATTTATACCGAATTAAGGATAAACAATCTAAATGAAATCAACAATTAGAAATCCACAACACGAGACTGGTACGTCAAGCGAAATAATCCAAACAAGGAAACCCTCATGTATATACCATATGTCTCAAATTGTGAACCGCTAATCATTGATCCCAACCTAAGAAATAAAGAAAAACAGAAAAAGAAAATAAAGACATCAACATATCGTATTCATAATATCTGCCACTGCCACTGGGGAGATAGAATGAATATCGGCACAAATCTCATGTACTTTCATATGCAAAGTACTCTGGTCATATATTTTAGCAGTGAGTCAAAAACATAACTAGCATCCGCCAATAACTCAGGCTATCTGTAACAACTGTAATTTTTCGATACGTATTTAAATAATTTTTCTAGTATTTAAAATATTATATTATATTTTATTAATACTTTTCTTAATTTCTGGAATTTTCTGAGTTTTCAAAATAAATAATAATAAAATATATAGTCTTGTATTTATTAATTCTGCTAAATATTAATTTATGGTTTAATGATTATTTTAAATATTATTAATGACATTATTAATGACATTATTAATTCTGCTAAATATTATTAATGACATTATTATATTTGATGTAAACCTGAGCTTAGTATATTAGTACATATGTAAATATATAAATATTTAGCTGTTAATTATTTATTAATGTTATTATATGGTTAATTATTATTATTATAATGATTTTTTTGATATATTATGAATAAATAAATAAATAATATAGTCATGAAATTATTAATTCTGTGAAATGTAATTTATAGTTACAATGAATATTTTAAATACTTATTTTAACTATTGATACTATTAATAATTTTGTTATTTTAAGCTTGGTACTTTAGTACATATACAAATATATGAATACTTAGTTGTTAATTATTTATTAATATTATTATTGTGAATATCTTACAAATATGTGTCATAATCTTCTCCCTCTTAATTTCCTCTAATTTGAATTTGAATTCCTTCCAAATTCTTTTCCCAATCAGCCATAATCACTCCCTAATCATCCCCAAAATCAAGTTCAATCATACCATTAACTCTTTCAAATAATTCTCCCGTAATCAATTCAAATCCCCTCATTTCTCTCTCCAATCTCTTTTTCTCTCTCCAAAAATATCTCAAATCCAGCTCATCTCTTTCTCTCTCCAATCAACTCATCCCAATCACTTCTCTCTCTTCTCTTATTCTTCTCCAGCCCCTTCTCGTTTTCTCCCCCTCTCCTCCATTAAATCCCCAAAACCTAGCTCCCCTACAACTCCACGACGCCAGCTCCAGCGCGCCGCCGACCACGCCCAACTCCCCAAGCTCCACCGCCCTCAGCCCCTGTTCGCCGTCGCCGAGCGCCCCTCACCGCCGACCCGCCTCTCCTCCCCACCTCGACGCTCGCCCTTGGCCCGAGCTCCGACCATCGAGCTCTTCCTCCGACCGAAACCCCGCCAGCTCCGCCTCCACGCCCAGCTCATCTCAGTCGCCGCCCGAGCTCCGCCTTTCCCCTGCCCGCCTCCAACCACCTCCGCTGCCCTCAGCTCCACCACCAGATCCGCCACCTCGAGCTCCTCCCTCGTCGCCGCTCCCATCTCGCCTGAGCTCGCCCCCACCTTGGCCGCACCTGAGATCCGCCAGTCCCCCTCCGTCAGCCCATCCACCTCTTCCCCCGCCTTGGCCGCCGCTCGTCGCCGCCCAGACCCATCTCCTCCGACGAACGCCCCCACCTCAGCGCCTCGTCCAAGCTCCGACCAGCGCCCCGTCAGCCTCGCCGTGCCGTTGCCCTTCATCGCTCAGATACGATGTGGATCTGTTCCAGCTGGCCCCGCTCGCCGCGTCCGACGAACCCACCTCGTCGCTGTCGCTGCCCCTCCTCGTGCTTAGTCCCGTCGCCTCTCAGATCTGAACCGCCAACCGTTGCATAGTCGAGATCCCCGTCAGTGTCGATTCGTTTGACAATACCCGAGGCAAGATCCCGATCCTTGTTAGTTTCGTTCCAGTTCTTATATTTGTTGTAGATTATTTATGTGCAAGATCCCGCTCCTTTTGAATCGTCAATTCATATTTATATCTGTCGTTAATTAGTTGCATAGATTAGATTTACAATTGTTATTATCTGCGTGGGTTTGATGAATAATATTAATTTAAATCATAGTTATGTGATAAATAGTATTTTCAGAATAGTGATAATGAAGTGAAAGAATTTATTTTGGTAACGGAATCATTTTGGAGAATTTATAATATTTAAAAAGGATTTATTTTGAGAAAAAGAATATTTTAGAATAATAATTGATGAGAAATAATTTTAAAGAATTTATTCTAGGAAAGAGAATATTTTGGATTATTATAATGAGAAATAATTTTAAAAGAAATTATTTTGGGAAATGAATTATTTTCTGAAGTACGTAGTTGTTGATTCATGATTACATTTCATGGTTGTGATTATTTTACTGTATTTGACATGTCTGTTTTTATTGTTCCTGATTGTATTGAGGATCGTTAGTAATTTATGACTAGAATGACCTGTGTGACTTAAGCAAGACCTAGATACCTGTGTATTGTTGACTTAGAAAAACAAGATGACTTGGGGTGGGAAAGTCTATGTTTATATAATCGGATAAGACTGTTGATATATCTTCCAGGTTCGTACCAGTGGATCGGTGTCGCCACTGGGATTGGTTAGTTTGTTAAGTCACAGTGGATCGGTGTCGCCACTGGGGGCTCATTGGTTGGATCAAAGTAGATCGGTGTCGCTGCTTTGGTTCATGAATTTATTGGTTAGATCAAAGTAGATCGGTGTCGCTACTTTGGTTCTTGAATGTATTTGATGCACGTGGGGGATATGCGAACAGTCAGTTATCCGATAATATGAGCGTTGACTCTGTGTGAGATGTGAACCAGTGACCTGTTATAGAATGACTAGTTACGAGACTTGTTGCTAGTGGATCGGTGTCGCCACTAGGGTTGGTTGTTGAATCAAAGTGAATCGGTGTCGTCACTTTGGTTAGGATTTATGGATTCTTGTGAGACATAGATCAGTTGTTTTCTTTTCATACATAGATCGGGATTAATATTTATTTATTTACAATTCGAGACATATGGTATATACATGAGGGTTTCCTTGTTTGGATTATTTCGCTCGACGTACTACGTCTCGAGTTGTAGATTTTTAAATATTAATTCCATCTAGTTGTATGACATTGTTATGTGGATGATTATAGGATGGCTAGCTGTATGATCTTGTTACTCGGATGTTTATGTTTTTCCTGATTGTTAT
This sequence comes from Asparagus kiusianus, assembly GCA_022839385.1. Classification (NCBI taxonomy): domain Eukaryota; kingdom Viridiplantae; phylum Streptophyta; class Magnoliopsida; order Asparagales; family Asparagaceae; genus Asparagus; species Asparagus kiusianus. Next base: position 12,952 of record BQKN01057249.1, on the reverse strand, counting down.
ACTCTAGTGATGGATTGTATCTAGCTTGTTAGTATTTCAGTTGCATACTTCTATTGTTACTACTATCATCACATGTTTCTATTTATGTTATCGCTTTGGTCACTCTTCTATTATTATTACTACTGTTGCATCTGTTATTGCATTGGTCATTCGACCGTTCCTATTTTCTTTGTGGGGTCGGGTCTTGCCGTGCGTCATGCACCTGACGTACACCTGTTTTCTCTGGTGTACGTCAGACTTAGGAGAAGAACATGTTCAGCATGAGCCAGAGGATTCTTAGCAGGAGTGCCATGTAGACGGAGCAGAAGAAGAAGCCGAAGCTTAGTCATTCCTTTCAGTTTCTTTTCTAGCACCTTCCATTCTGTTGATCGATGTATTTTATATTTTCTAGTATTTCTTTCAGATAGTCTTGTATAAGGGCGTGTTGACCCATATTTTATGTCTCGGATGTTATCTTATTTGTGATATGTATTATTTTATTCTGTGTTGTTTATTATATTCTTACTGACTGTGATCGGGGACCTGTGACTTTGTATTATTTCCAGACGCTTAGCGTATTAGATTGAGAAGACGGGGTCTAGCACTTATCTCTCCTCAGTCTAATACGTCGCGGGCTTGTTCACGTTCCGATTCCCTGGTATTTTGGGAAGCGGGGCGTGACACTATCACTTTGCTATCTCAATGCAACTCCGTGCGAGATTTTGATACTTAGCATTATCATATGTAACGGACTACCATGTAGGTATCCTAATCAGTGTACACGGCTCATTTGTCTCATCGCAATCTTAGTGCGTAACATGAGTGCGGAACAGCCTACTATATACGTATCGTAGAAGTACGGCTCACAAGCCTCATCGCACCTTCGTGCGGACGGACTGCTAAATAAAGCATTCAAACCCGATTCAATGGCCTGCACAAATGGAATATCGACGTACTACCACCGTAGTACTGAACTGAGCTCATCAATGATATCCAGAAGGTGTGTGTATAGTATGTTCTAAACTCTTTCTCAAAGTAATTGGGTCTTAACCCTTCATAATCCCTTTCAGAAACCCCAAGTGTGTACTAATGCACTATTCGTGAAAATATGTGCAAAGAAGTATGGCTCGAAGTCCGCGATCACATCTTAAGTAGACATAAAACAAAACTCAGGAAAAACAGCCTTTGTAGTCGACTATAAGGATTAGTAGTCGACTACTCTGAGTCAATCCAGACTCTGTGAAAGCAAATTTACTATTAGTAGTAGACTATTAGGGTCAATAGTCGACTACTCTGCTATAACTCAGTTTTTTGTGTTTCGAATGTTTGATAGAGTAGTCGACTACTATGCTTAGTAGTCGACTACACTATGAAAACATGTATACTGACATGCACAACTAGAAAATTAACTTAACATACACTTATCACTTCATATTTACATGATTTAAACTTGTTAAACATACAGTAATAACTATTCTGAGCATGACAACAATGTATAAATTTGTCTAATTAGGGTTTTACATCAAAATTAATCATTTTCTTCAATTGATCAATATGTAAACAATATGATAATAATAACATGATTTAAAATCTACATATGAACAGCGATCAATCTTGTTTCAAATTCTGATTTTACAAAACCTAGATGTATAAGTCTAGGGTTAAACTTCTTTAAACATCATGTACATTCAATTAATTATATATCTAGGGTTTAGGCATGATCTAAACATGATTAACGGATTAAAAGTGAACCTAAAAGCATCACAATGATTATGATCACAAACTATATACAACAGCAAGAAAAACAAGTATAGATCTAGCATGGGTTAATGAAATAACATAAAAAATCTAATCTTTTTATATCTCATATTAAGATCATGCACATAAACATCAATATTTAACTTCTAATCTAGTTATTTAACTATGGTGATGAGTTTGGATGAAGATAATCTTACCTCAAGATGCTGTTGGACTCCTCAACCATGTGCACGCAAGATCTCTTTTCTCCAAAATGCCAAAACTCGCCTGCTTCTCAACAAACTTCTCAAGAGCACTCCCAAAATTCTCAGTTTAGGGTTAGGGTTTGAGGAATAAGGTGGCTGGTGATAATCTCACGTGAAATAGGGTAAAAAGAGCTTTAAAATGAATATATATACTTAGGGTAATAACTAGGTTCGGATACAATGCAAATCCAACCCGAAAACTAAAACCTGGAACGTCCAGGAATTCCCGATAGTTGACTATTAAGCATAGTAGTCGACTACTAAGTAATACACAGGTTTCTGAAATCTATACACAGTATTTTGGCGATAATTTTCTCATCCGACCTCAGAATAAGGTGATTAAAGATTTGTTGAAAACCTGTTGAAAAGACCTACAATTTTGGTCTTTTGAGTTTTCCCAGATTTTAAGTGCATTATTGTGTAAAATTTATAAACTCTTAACTGGTTATTTTTCCCAGATTTTTCTCGTGCATGTTTTGTGCATTTGCACTCATATATTCATATATATATATTGAAATTGATCTCAAATCAATTCCTAGCATACTCAAATATCAATAAACGTTATTTATCACAATATAACATGTTTATTATTATATCCCACAATATTCAAAATTACGGGGTTTTACATTCTTCCCCCCTTAAAAGAATTTCATCCCCGAAATTCTGCATTCGTATCTTAGAGATTAATAATGCCAGAAAAGCACGTTGAGGGAATAATCTAGACAAGGAAACCCTCACATACACATCTCGCATCATTAGTCTCCAGACATGAACATATCAATATCTACATTTAACAATCTAAGATGCTAATATTTCCACTTAACCCTTAACTAAACGAAACTAGTACGTCGGGCAAAAAATCCAAACAAGGAACCCCCCATATATATGCCATGTGTTCCGAATGATTAGAAGTTAAGTGTCAATACCTCCATTCTAGCGTTAAATGTAAATATAACCATACAAATAATCACATACATAAATCAATCCACCTTCTCAATAGGTGTAGGTAGTCGCGATGCATAACATCTTCGCGCTCCCGAGGATCATCCTTAATGTCTATACTTAACAGTCTAAAATGCAAATACCCCCACTTAACCCCTAACTAAATGGAACAAGTACATCGAGCGAAAAATCCAAACAAGGAACCCCTCATATATACCATATGTATACCATATGTTCCGAGTACTTAGGAGTTAAGTGTTAATACCATCATTTTAGCGTTAAGTATAAACATTACCATTCAGGTAGCCACAAATCATATACAAGTCATACTAAATTTAATTTACCTGCTCAAACAGGTGTGGGTAGTCGCGACGTAATCCTCTCCACGTTCCCAAGAAGCCTCCACAGCTCCTCTTTGATTCCACTGAACTTTAACTAAAGGTATTACCTTGTTCCAAGAATACATATAGGAATCTCAATAGTAGTCCGATCCTCCTGAATCTCGATCTCTGGTGCGTCTAATACTCGCTGCTCCTCCTGGTCGCGTAGGTGCTTCTTAAGCATCGAAACATAAAAAACATCGTGTATGCTAGACATGGATGCTGGTAGGTCTAGCCTATATAAAACAGCTCCAATGCGCTTAATAATCAGGAATAGTCCAATATACCTCGGGGCAAGTTTTCCTCGTCTGCCAAAACGCTGAACTCCCTTCATTGGTGATATTTTTAATAACACATAGTCCCTAACTTGGAACTCTAACGGTCGTCGCCTATGATCTACATAACTCTTCTGACGACTCTGTGCTACAAGAATGCACTCTCGAATGACTGCTACCTTCTCCGTAGTTTGACTCACAAGCTCCGATCCAAGCAATAGGCTATCCTCTGGTTCTGCCCAACAAATAGGTAATCTACAAGGCCTCCCGTACAATACTTCATACGGTGCCATCCCAATAGTCGCTGGGTAGCTATTATTATAAGCGAATTCGATTAATAGGATGTGGTCCTCCTAGCTACCCTGGAAATCAATGACACATGCTCGCAACATGTCCTCTAATATTTGGTTCACTCTCTCCGTCTACCCATCCGTCTGCGGGTGAAACACACTAGAATAAGATAATCTGCTGCCGAAAGAGTTCTGGAAGCTTCTCCAGAAATGTGAAGTGAAAACCAAGCCTCGATCTAACACAATCATCTCTAGAACTCCATGTAATCTCACGATCTACTGAATAAATATCCGTGCATACGTCTCTGTCGTGTATGCCGTCTTTACTGGTATGAAATGTGCTGAGTTTGTCAACCGATCTACTACCACCCAAACTGAATCATTCTCCTTCTTCAATCTCAGCAATCCTACAATGAAGTCCATAGAAATATATGTCCACTTTCATTCCGGAATAGGTAAAGGCTGTAGGGTTCCTGCCAGTCTCTGATGTTCTGCCTTCATTTGCTGGTAGGTAAAGCATTTAGCTACATAATCAGCAATCTCTCTATGCATGTCGCTCCACCAAAAATGTCTCTTTAGATCATTGTACATCTACGTTGTGTCTGGATGCACTGTATACCTGATACGATGCGCTTCGTCGAATAAATCCTTCTTCAGCTGAGCATTAGCTGGCATTACTAATCGGCCCTTCATCCGAAGTCTTCCATCTGCTCTAACGGTCTAATCAGTCTTTGGCTCTTTGGAAATTTTTCCCTTTTGGGCTTGAATCCAAGAGTCGTCCAATTGAGCTCTGACTACTCTGTCACTCTAAGATGGCTGTACGGATAAAGCTCCCAAAAATGCACTGTTCCCGCCAATCTCCGATCTAAAGTCGAACTAGCTAAGTGTGTGGAGATCTCGATATAATGAGCATCTCAAAATTTCAATCATGTGACGACGCTTCCTACTCAATGCGTCTGCTACGACATTCGTCTTCCCCGGATGATACTGAATCGCAAACTCATAATCCTTAATGAACTTAACCCATCATCGCTGTCTCTGATTTAGTTCCTTCTGAGAGAATAGGTACTTCAAGCTCTGATGATCTATGAATAGCTCGAACTGTACTCTGTACAGGTAGTGTCTCAATGTCTTTAATACGAAGACCACTGCTGCTAGCTTCAAGTCATGTGTAGGATAGTTCTGTTCATGCGTTCTCAACTGACACGAAATGTATGCTACTACCCTCTGGGTCTGCATCAAAACACCTCCTAGACCCACTAACGACGCATCTGTGTAGACTACAAAGGTCTAATCACTGCTAGAAATGGTCAAAACTGGCGCTGTAGTCAACTTAGCCTTCAAAGTCTTAAAGGCCTCATGGCACTCCGTGCTCCAAATAAAAGATACACATTTTTTCGTAAGGCGTGTAAGTGGTGTGGTTATTTTTGAGAAGTCCTGAATGAACTTCCTGTAATAGCCAGCCAAACCCAAAAAGCTACGGATCTCGGTAACTATCGTCGGCGGCTCCCAATCAAGTACTGCCGTAACCTTAGCTGGATTCATTACAATGCCCTCTTTACTGATGACGTGGCCCAAAAATCTGACCTCGTATAGCCAAAACTCACACTTGCTGAATTTGGCATATAGCTGGTACTACCGTAAAGTCTGCAATGCTAATTGAAGGTGCTGCTCGTGCTCTGCCTCCGACCTCGAATAGATTAGAATGTCGTTGATGAATACTATCACGAACTGGTCCAAGTATGGACGAAAAACCCGATTCATCAAATTCATAAATACAGCAGGTGCATTGGTTAGCCCAAATGGCATGACAAGAAACTCGAAGGACCCATAACGAGTCAGAAAGGCAGTCTTGGGAATATTCATCTCCCGAACCCGCAACTAATGATAGCCAGAACGAAAATCAATCTTCCAGAAGTGCTGCGCTCCCTGCAGCTGGTCGAACAAGTCATCAACCCTCGGTAATGGATACCTGTTCCGGATAGTGATATTGTTTAACTCCCGATAATCTATACAAAGACGCATATTGCCATCCTTCTTCTTCACAAAAAGGACCGACGCCCCCCATGGAGAATGACTCCGGCGAATAAAACCCTGAGACAACAATTCGTCCAGCTGAGTCTGTAGCCCCCTCATCTCAGTAGGTGCCATACGATAGGGAGCTCAAGATATCGGTGCTGTGCCTAGCTGCAACTCGATGCAGAACTCAACCTCTCTCACAAGAGGTAGCCCTGGTATGTCTTGAAAGACATCCTAAAAATCTAAGATAACCCTAGTCTCGCACAAATCAGTACTCCGATCTCTTAGCATCACCTCCTCGATATCGGCTAGAAATGACTCCGCAAACTGGTTGCCCTGTTAGGTCGCTACGATCAACTCAAACCCATCGAACGCTTGCAAACTGACTGTGTTCGCAAAACAGTCAATGCTAACATGGTAGGACAATAACCAATCCATAACGAGAATGACGTCAAAATCCGACATCCGTAAGACGATCAAATCTATGATAAACTCGGACTCATCTAAGCTGATGACACATCTCCTACATACGTTCTCTAATAGAGATACCTCTCCTAAGGGAGTAGAGACGGACAACGAAACATCTAAAGGATGTGAGACTAACTGGAGCCTCTCCATGAAGGCATGAGATATAAAAGAATGGGAAGCTCCGGAATCGAACAAGATCCGAGCTGGAAAAGAGTTTACTAAGAAAGTACCTTCTACTATAGCTCCGCTCGCATCATGATCACGTGGTACGACTGCATAGACTCTGCCAGTGGCTGGCGACTGCTGAACTATCGATGGTGGAATATACGGGACTATCTGTTCCTCAGGAATCTCCTGAATCGCGCGAATCTGGCCTACTGGCCCCTCAATCCTAGGAACAGCTAGCGGTACCTCAATCCTCTATTGTTACTGCTTGGCCTGGCCTCTGCCCTGCTGGCCTCCTACTGGCGCACTACGACAGTCCTTGGCCTTATGCCCGATCTTGTTACAATTATAGCATGCACCCTGAATCTTGCGCTGTTGTGGTGCTCTCGAGTCATGTTATGCTCCCTTTTTGAACTTGCCTTGCTGATGGTGATGAAAGTCCTTACCCCGCTGCTGGGGTCCTCTTAGTCCGGCAAAAGGTCTCTTGCCCTTGCCCTTGTCATTCTGATGTCTAGACTTGTTGTTGCCCTCCTTTTTCTATTGGAACATTGCAGTATCTGTCTCCTGCGATATAGCTGCATCTGCTACCTCTCGGACTGAACAAAATCTTCTGGAAACTAGGTAACGGTGAAGATTTGGGTGAAGTCCCATAAGAAACATCTGTGCTTGGCGCTATCCTGATTGCTACATGCCCGTGAAACGTAGAAGACTCATAAATCGGCTCTCATAGTCAGCCACAAACATATCTCCCTGCTCTAGCTTAGACAACTCTAGCTCTTTCCTGGCCCGTGTCGCGGAAGAGATGTACTGCTCGTTTAAAAAATATATATAAAATCCTCCCAAGTGAGTACCCTCCGATGCTCTGGGGTGAAATGAAGCATGTGCTATCCTTCTGCGTCGCCTTTTAAGTTGAACATAGCTAACCTATGCTTATGTACTGAGTTAACATTAAGTGTATCTAAAAATACTTCCCACATATTCCTTTCATTTATAAGCTGCAGTTGAATCTAATGTGTCCTAAATTCCCGGTGTTCTCAGCTTCTAATATCTTCCTAAATCTTACTGAGCCAAGCTCATTGCTCTGCGGCTCTATTAACAGCTGGATGTGGCGATGGTGTAATTGTCGGTATTACCTCTCCAATAGGCACATCTAATATGACTGGTGGTGGAACTTCAGAAAATATAATTTGGCTCGTTACTCGCACCTCAAGTGTTGCTAGTCTCTGCTTCTGCAGTCGGCGTTACCAAGTCGATCAAATACTGTGGAGCCTACTACAGCTCGGGCTCTACTTGCCCAGCTCTCCGGGTACAAGTTATACCTCGACCACATCCTCGTCCCGATATTCATAATATCAAGAGGAGAGCTTAATAAACATAGCAAATGAGATCGCAAACACATAATAATAAGAAATATGTATCACATATCATTCATGCAAATACTTTTCAATCAAAGTATGATAGTCATAAAAAAATTTGTAATTTTTGAGATATACGTTTATATCGTCCTCACTCATTCTAGCAATTCCTAGCGGACTCTATACATGAATCCTAAGAAACTCTATACTAGCTCCACGACTCGACACAGGATGATCCTAAGGATACTTAAACTAGAGCTCTGATACCAACTGTGACGCCCCTGTTTTCACACATGGCTGTAGTCCAAGGTGAACACAGAGATGTCAAACCGGTCATGCACCCACACTGTGCAACAACAAGTTTCACCAATCACAGTAATATCCTCTAGTGGGATCGAATAAAAGCGTAGGTACAAAACAGGCAAAGAAGTAGAACGACAATAATAGACATGATAAAGAAGATAATATCTCATAAATAAAGGTCATGTCTCAACTTAAAATAAACTGAAATACATCTGGAGTCTGAAATAACATACGATGTCTTAACATGAATCAAAACGAAAAGTCGAACTAAGGCACATTGCCTTTACAAAATGGAAATAAACTCTAAGTCTGAATAAAATTTAAAACTACAGTGGAGCCTCTAATAAATCTCTCGGGACGGTGACTATGCAAGAACTCCATCATTCTGCGGCTCTCCGGAACTCCGAGCTACCTGAAAGGGTATTTTTAAAAGAAAAAAAAACAACAATAAGAGCGTCAGAGTGCTACAACAAGATTACATTCATCCGCCCCCAGGGGAAGGGCTGCTAGATGGAGTGGAGGCTCTATCTATTAAGCATAGTCTACCTATATTATTTTTCCCATATCTAGCGAAATTAATATTCAAACACCTACAAAACGAGACGTAGTACGTCGAGCAAAATAATCCAAACAAGAAAACCCACATGTATATACCATATGTCCCAAATCGTAAACATCTAAACATTTATACCAAATTAAGGATAAATAATCTAAATGAAATCAACAATTAGAAACCCACAACACGAGACTGGTACGTCAAGCGAAATAATCCAAACAAGGAAACCCTCATGTATATATCATATGTCTCAAATTGTGAACCGCTAATCATTGATCCCAACCTAAGAAATAAAGAAAAGCAGAAAAAAATAAAGACATCAACATATCGTATTCATAATATCTGCCACTGCCACTGGGGAGATAGAATGAATATCGGCACAAATCTCGTGTACTTTCATATGCAAAGTACTCTGGGTCATATATTTTAGCAGTGAGTTAAAAACATAACTGGCATCCGTCAATGACTCAGGCTATCGCTTGGCTATCTAATTGCAACTCATTGCAAGATTTTGATACTTAGCATTATCATATGTAACGGACTACCCTGTAGGTATCCTAATCAGTGTACACGGCTCATTAGTTTCATTGCGATCTCAGTGCGTAACATGAGTGCGGAACGGCCTGCCATATAGGTATCCTAGAAGTACGGCTCACAAACCTCATCGCACCCTCGTGCGGACGGACTGCTAGATAAAGCATCCAAACCCGACTTAATGGCCTGCACAAATGGAATATCGACACACTACCCCCGTAGTACTGAACTGAGCTCATCAATGATATCCAGAAGGTGTGTGTATAATATGTTCTAAAATCAAAGTAATTGGGTCTTAACCCTTCATAATCCCTCTCAGAAACCCCAAGTGTGTACTAATGCACTATTCGTGAAAATATGTGTAAAGAAGTATGGCTCGAAGTCCGCGATCACATCTAAAGTAGACATAAAACAAAACTCAGGAAAACCAGCCTTTGTAATCGACTACAAGGATTAGTAGTCGACTACTCTGAGTCAATCCAGACTCTGTGAAAACAAATTTACTATTAGTAGTCGATTATTAGGGTCAATAATCGACTACTCTTCTATAACTCAGTTTTCTGTGTTTCGAAGGTTTGACAGAGTAGTCGACTACTATGCTTAGTAGTCGACTACACTATGAAAACATGTATACAAAACATGTATACTGACGTGCACAAACAGGAAATTAACTTAACATACACTTATCACTTCGTATTTACATGATTTAAAGTTGTTAAACATATAGTAATAACTATTCTGAGCATGACAACAATGTATAAATTTGTCTAATTAGGGTTTTACATCAAAATTAATTATTTTCTTCAATTGATCAATATGTAAACAATATGATAATAATAACATGATTTAAAATCTACATATGAACAGGATCAATCTTGTTTCAAATTCTGATTTTACAAAACCTAGATGTCACAAGTCTAGGGTTAAACTTCTTTAAACATCATGTACATTCAATTAATTGTATATCTAGGGTTTAGGCATGATCTAAACATGATTAACGGATTAAAAGTGAAACTAAAAGCATCACAATGATTATGATCACAAACTATATACAACAGAAAGAAAAAAAAAGTATAGATCTAGCGTGGGTTTATGAAATAACATAAAAAATCTAATCTTTTTATATCTCATATTATGATCATGCATATAAACATCAATATTTAACTTCTAATCTAGTTATTTAACTATGGGGATGGGTTTGGATGAAAATAATCTTACCTCAAGGTGCTGTTGAACTCCTCAACCATGTGCATGCAAGATCTCTCTTCTCCAAAACGCCAAAACTCGCCCTCTTCTTGACAAACTTCTCAAGAACACTCCCAAAATTCTCAGTTTAGGGTTAGGGTTTGAGGAGGAAGGTGGCTGGTGATAATCTCACGTGAAATAGGGTAAAAAGAGCTTTAAATGAATATATATAATTAGGGTAACAATTGGATTCGGATACAATGAAAATCCAACGTGAAAACTAAAACCTGGCATGTCCAGGAATTCTCGATAGTCGACTACTATGCATAGTAGTCGACTACTAAGAAATACACAGGTTTCTAAAATCTATACACAGTATTTTGGCGATAACTTTCTCATCCGACTCAGAATGAGATGATTAAAGACTTGCTAGAAATCTGTTGAAAAGACCTACAACTTTGATCTTTTGAGTTTTTCCAGATTCTAAGTGTATCATTGTGTAAAATCTATAAACTCTTAACTGGTTATTTTTCCCAGATTTTTCTCGTGCATGTTTTGTGCATTTGCACTCATATATTCATATATATGTATCGAATTGATCTCAAATCAATTCTTTGCATACTCAAATATTAATAAATGTTATTTATCATAATATAACATGTTTATTATTATATCTCACAACATTCAAAATTACGGGGTTTTACAGATATTGAGTAATCATTGTGTATGTATATGTTTTGTCTCAAATATTATATATATTGAGTACTTATTGTGTATGTATATATAACATTGGATATTTAGCAACGATCAAGATATTTTTGTGTTTGTATATGTTTTAAATTTTATTATGAGATTTCGAATAATCATTGTGTGAGATGTGCATATTAAATGTAAGCAGGTAGTAGATAAATGTGACGCCCCAGGGTGCACACAAGGCTGTAGTCCCAGGTGAAACCCGGATTGTCAAACATGCTAAGTACCAAACACCATGCTACAACATGTTTCACCATCACTATCATTATCTCTCTAGTGGAAACAATCAATAGATGAAGGTACAGACAGGTAAATAATCGAAATAGAGCAACACTGAAAATATACACAGAAGAAGCATAAGATATATTAATAATGAGCCTAACTGGAATGAAAAAGATATATCTCTGAGTCTAAACTGAATCTCAAATACAATGAGTCAAATAACCATAGTCTCACAATAGCTCTTAACTCTATGAAATAATATACAAATCTAGAGTCTGGAAATAATCAACTACATGTGGAGTTTTATAATAACTACAAAATGTAATAAATAGCTAAGCGGACAACTAAGATGTCCCATCAACCTATGACTCTCCGTGTGCCGGATTCGCTGCCTGAAAAGAGGGGGAAACAACGAGCGTTAAAGCGCTAGCAAGATCATCACTACCTCTCCCCAGGGAAAGGGGTAGGAGTATATAAAAAAATAGAGTCAGTACATACATATATCAAATCATTCATATAGCTCTTTATGAATGAAAAACAAATAATCAAGGAAACATACTCTAATCTTCAACAAAGAATAAATATCTCATCTCGAAGTACATCCAAGTAGCTTGCTCTAATATAAGAGGATGCCAACCAAACCAAAACAAAATATAACTACCGTTCATAACGGGTGTGTCAAAATCTCAAAGTAAATACCCTACTCACGGGTAGTCTATCATGGAAGTAAAACTTATAATTGATCAAATATCTATGTGTGCATTATCTTGTGCTATAACGATACTCTTATAATACTCTTACTCAATCGCTCTGTGGTAATAGGATTTATTATCTTCCTATTCCGGATACGTGTAATAACGATACTTTTGTAATACTCTTACTCAATCGTTCTGCTGCAAATAGGTTTCATCTCTCTATTTCCGGATACGTCTAAAACAACACTATTCATATGTATTTATCAGTTTAACTCATGTCAAAAGTATGTCAATCTACCACAATCTAGTATACATGTATAATCTCGGTGTGCGTGTCCTCATCTGAAGTTCACCATCATCCCAGGTGTTAAACAATCACTAACATAATTGTCTATCATCATTAGATCGAGAAATCTGCTCGACAAACCAAAACCAAGCCACATAAACATGCACAACCAAAACAGACTGGCGGTCGACCGCGACGGGCTCCTGACACTACCCAGGTCTCTAACCTTTACGCGGTCGACCGTGATGGTCGACCGTGAACCCTGATTCTAATTTTCCAAACTGGTTGTATGTATCGTGATCATGTCGTGTTTTCTCGATATAAACATGTCTAAAACTTCATAAAATTTGTATGCAAACATGCCACAGCAGATATGAACATCTAGAAACAACTTAACAATTATAAACATAATTTTATGCATTAGATTTGTATTCAAAATCCTAAAACATACATAAAAGCTCAAAACAACGAATCAAACCTCTTTCTTTAGATTAACCACGTTTTAAAATCATCATCAGATCTAAATCACATCTGTAAAAAAA
>BQKN01057247.1:5080-22159 GCA_022839385.1 Asparagus kiusianus | reverse complement strand
CACCTCCTACTAGCCAGGGACCTGAAACATTCCTTTTGAAAGCCATAAGATCTTCCCAAAGAACTTTTCTGCCTTCCATATGATTGAGAGCATATATGATAGTGGTTAAACACATTAGCCTTCCATCTTTTGATTCCACATTGCATGTAATAAATTGATCAGAACTATTGATATTCTGGACAGTTAAATAATTACTATCCCAAAGAAGCCATATCCTAGCTTTGTTTGTTGTGTGGTGCACATTAGAAATCCATTTCCAGTATTTAGCAACTTTTTTAGCAATGATCTTCATTTTCTCCATGGACACTTTGGTTTCCAAAAGAGCAAGAAAGGAGATTTTATAATCCTGAATGAACTGCTTAACTATCAAGTGTTTAGAGGATTTATTAAACCCTCTAATGTTCCAAAAAGTCAAATGCATTTATTGGGAAAGACCACCCCTTTCATTACTATAGGGGTCTAAATCAAGTATCTGGTGTTCCAAACTTGAGAATTTAGATGTATAGATTGAATTGCCAGTCTCATTAAAATTTATTCTCTTAGCTGCATTAGCTCTGGTGACACTAGTAAAACCAGTGGTATTAATAGTGGGAGAGTAGAGCTCCCCTGAGAATTGACCCCCAGCCAGAGTCCTTGACTGAACAGCTAAATTAGAACCTCTTGACATATTAACAGGATCCTGAGTGACAAAGCCAAATATACCTGACCTTTCACCAGTTTGAATTTCAGTATCAGCTTGAGGCTGTGCATGTTTCATAGCATCCTGTGCATGTTTTGTACTTGAGCTTTCATTTACCTCAGAGACAGAGTGAGGTAACTGGCTATCAGCAGCAATTGCATGTTTTGCACTTGAGTTCTTATATTTCTCAAAATCAGAGCTTTTATATGCAGTAGTTTCAGAACTCCTCACATCATCCTTATGCTGAAGACTTTTTCCTTGTGCATTCACAACTGGATTCACAGCATGATTTTGGGCCTTTTGCCTGTTTACAGGAACCCAAATTTTTGTTTTATTCCTTCTGCATTGGTCAGTTTCATGTCCAAGTTTATTACATGATGTGCACCACCTTGGTTTGAATTCATATATCACTTCCTGGGCATAACTCCTTCCATCAGGATCTTGAATGACTACTTGATCAGGTAAGCCCTCTTTCAAGGGCAGATTCACTTCAATCAGAACTCTTGCATATCTTAACCTTTGCCTAGTAGCAGTAAGTTTATCTGTTGATATATGTTTACCAACGAGGCTAGCAACCTTACTAATCCCAATAGAACTCCAGAGGTTTAGCTTCAGATTAGGGAATTGTACCCAAAGTGGATAGGAGAAATCTTGAATCTTATCCAAGTCAGTATCTATATTCCATATCTTAAGCATCAGAGGCCTAGAACCAAAAAACCAGGGGCCGGCATCTAATACTTCTTTCATCTACTTCTCCGTTTGAAAATCAAAGAGGAACAGACCATTCTTGATTAAAGAAACTTTAGGAATACAATAATTTCCCCAAATCTTACTCACATATGTTTCCATTGATTTAAATTTAACATTTAAACCAATAACATGTCCTATTAAGGCATTTCTCCATAATTGTTCCCCTTCTTTCCATTCATCAATAGTAAAAGAGGCAGTTTTTGATTGGGAAGATGGTAGATAGCTCAGAGACAGACCATTACCTGATTTCCTATTATCAGCAAACAAGCTTGCAAAGGTTTTGCTAGGAATTGGATCTGATTTTTCCACATTATCATCATTGCCAGTAGGTTTATCCCCTTAACCAGACTTCAGTTTCCCAGTAGATACTGAATCAAAATTATATTTAGCACTGTAGGCTGTCTAAAAATCACAATGGATACCTGACCCCTATCAAGTTCCGACAATGGAAGTCACAATCAAACGACTTTCTAATCACTGCATTTACCACTTCACAGTTGCCACAAACACGACTTCATTTCTGAGATGATCGATCTTGATGGCTGCGACAACAGCATGACTAATATGATATTAGCAATTATTAGAGATGCTGATGAACAGCGTAATGATTTTAGAAATAAAAGGTTGGATTTAGCTGGTGAGTTACTTGGTAGAGAGCTGTGGGCGAATATTCATCTAAAAACACAATGGATGTTGATTCCCAACTAGCTCTCACAACGAAAGCTACAATCAAATAGCTTTCGCGCCGACAATCGAAAGCTGCAAATAGAAGACTTTTCATACAGATCGAGAGGAGTTACAATTCGACGACCCTTCCGACAGCTGATGAATACTCTATTCAGTGACCTTCATAATCGATAGTGAGAGTTACAATCTGACGACTCTCATGTCTTGTAACAGTCAAAGAGCAACAAACAACGGTCTTTGCAATGTCATAATAGAGGTTACAAGTCAACAACCTTTATCAAGTGCAGAAATCCACTTCTGCATTTCTGCATTTCTCAAATTCGAAACGCACATAAACTGTGCGTTCTCCAACAGACAGCTAACTCTGAACACAGAGTTAAAACATAAAACGCACACATAACGTGCGTTCTTCAACAGACTCAATCATGAGTCCCAACGCACAAGTGACCCGTGCGTCTCCAATCCCAGAACGCATGCGGCCTGTGCGTTTCCAACCTTTGGCAAAGGTTTAACTCTGCGTCTCAGACCTCAGACGCAGAGCTAAGCCCCAGAACGCCAAATCAGGCGTTTGACTCGTTCAATTACAAGCTGAACGGCTTCAAAACCGTTATCCCACGTTCCGAGGGATTCTCGCCCACTTAGGAGCAGATTTAGGGGTTGGTTACACCCCTAATCTCTCTATAAATAACCGATTTACTCAACTGAGAAAAGGGGGATGGGTTGATAAAATTCGGTTGGCAAAACCACAGAGGGTTGAGGTGCGCTAGCATCAAAACCGCCTAAGGTCTACAATTCTCGGCAGTTCAACAGCACGGAGGAGATCTTTGGAAGATCAAGGAACTGATCAACGATCAGTTAATCAAATCCCAGAGAATCCCTTCATCGGTGGGAAATCAATTTGGCTATCAACCGAATCTTCGGTTCTAACAACTCTGTTACAGAGTTTCAACTCACTCCGAGTCCTGAAACTCATTTAAGAGTTTGTGATTAAGCTTGCAACACAAGTTAATCATATCAAACCAGTTATTCGGTTCTCAACAACTCTTGTCAGGGTTTGTAACTCGCTCCGAGTTCTTTATACTCATCGAGAGTTCTTAACCGAAGTCACCAAACAAGTCAATTGTTCCAGTGGGATAGTACGGTCAGATCGTCAACGGAGAGCAAGTTCGACGCGATCAATCGAAGGAAGCACTCCACCGCTACCAAGAAGAACCCAGTATTAAACAAAGGGGAGAGTCAAATTCACTTTCCTCTCTTTTGTAATCGGAATCTAAATTGTAATCGATTTTGAGAGAATACAAATCAAATTTTCTTTCATTGTCTTTTTACTGCAAATTTCCAACAAACAAAAGATGGCGACTCTGCTGGGGACTAGCTTCTCTAACGAGGAAGTGGTGGCGCAATCCGACGTCCACCTCACCGGAACCACCGTCGAAACTCTCGTCGTAGAATTCGACCAAGCCAAGTTCGAGGAGGTTCTCTCCTCTGGGTCGCTTAGCCCTAAAGCTAGGCGTGATACCCACAAGACCTCTAAGGAGGTCACCACTACTGCTGAGATGCCGAAGAGAGCCCTCTCTTTTGGCCAAGACCTTAAACTCGCTCTGCGAGTTGAAGATTCCTCCCCCGTATCATTACGACGCATAATAGGTCAAAAGAGACCTATGTCGGAGGAAAGCCCAATCAACGCCGACGACGCTGCGGCCAAGGCGTTGAAACAAGCGAAGAAAAACGCCGCTCGACGGAGGAGAAGATCCATGCGGCGAGCATATCTGCGGAATAGCCGAACTTCGGCCCAACGCAAGAACTGCGTTTCTGAAAATTTGCCCGAACCCTGCGTTTCTCCTCCAGAATGCACACTTCGTGGCAACGAACCCGACTATGAGCCTCGGGTTATCCAGCTCAAACGTGACCCTCAATGGCGCGTTGTTCAACCCAGACGCACACCTCAAGGGTGCGTCCCAAAACGTGACCCCCAAAGGCACGTTCAACCGTTCCAACGCACACCACAGCTGTGCGTTCAGTCAAAACAAGACCCCCAGGGGTCTGTTCAATCATCTAAATGCACACCTCAATGGTGCGTTCAAACAAAACCTGACCCTCAGGGGTCTGGGTCATCAACCAAACGCACACCTCAAGGGTGCGTTCAAACAAAACCTGACCCTCAGGGGTCTGGGTCATCAACCAAACGCACACCTCAAGGATGCGTTCAAACAAAACCTGACCCTCAGGGGTCTGGGTCATCAACCAAACGCACATCACAAGTGTGCGTTCAAACAAAGAATGACCCTCAGGGGTCTGTTTCAACATCAAAACGCACACCACAAGTGTGCGTTCAATCGGGACAAGATCCACAAGGATCTATTCCGTCAGTAAAACACAGGCCTCGACCTCGTGTTTATAAACCGAAGCGCGACCTTCATGCTTCGCCTCAAGAATATGACACGGTCCGTCAAGTTCAAAAAGGACGGCATGGATTTAATGTTCATGTCCAACCCATTCAAAGGCAGGGGGTTCCATCTCCACCTTCACAAAACCGTTCCCAGGTCTCTGACTTGCGTGAACTACTGTCAAGAGGAAGGCCAACACAGCAAGCGGCCCATTCATGTCAGTGTGAACGGCTCATTTCCGCTGTCCTCTCTGAATGCAGCTGTTGTTCACCTACGCCTAGACAGTCGGTGTTCAACAGATTAACAAGTGTCGTTAGGCCTCCCAAGCGACAACGACGACAGAAGAAAGCCTCTGAAATTGAATATCCGGAGGTCACTATCAACATGATTGGGAGAGGAAGAGCTTCACATTCTGATTCTGACGAGTCACAAAGAAGTCATTCTCCAACTGTTAGGGAAATTTGTGACCAGTTCGAAGGAGTATATCGGAATACTCGGACTCGGACAGGAGCTATTCGCCCGGTTGACTATCAAAAGTTAGCCAGAGGCGTTACAACAAGTGATGAACATTCGGCAATAGCCGAATCTCAATCTTCCAGTTCTGTTGGAGCACGGGAAGTTTCTGCCCACATGACAGGGAACCCCGAAGACATAGCCAAAAGAGTAGACGAACATCACATCATACTCCAGGCGCAACAGGAGACACTTCTCCAATTGAAGGATATGCTGGCCCAGCTTCTAGCAGAAAAAGGCCAAAAACCCGAATCTTCCCGGAGGACAACGTCAAAAGGAAAGCAAAAAGCTCACGAACATTCAGATCGTGAGACTCACAACCTGGAATCCTCTTCTGAAGGTGAGAAGGAGGTGGAAAGAGAACTACATCCTCAGTCCACTAAGATGGATGAACTGGAGGCTCGCCTCAATGCAATCGCTAACAGAAGTGAGCTCCGTGAAGAAGGAGTGGTGAGACCTTATCCTGCTGAGTGGGATATAGCTCCATACCCACCGAAGTTCAAAGCCCCTACACTGCAACCCTTCGATGGCACGGGATCGCCAAATCAGCACATCTAATACTTTAAATCTCAAACTGGAGATGTAGTAGCAAATGATGCTATCCTGACGCGCTTGTTCATCGGCACACTTAAAGGGGTGGCCTTTGAATGGTTTATGAAGCTGCCTGCTGGATCTATTCAGAAATGGGTAGATTTGGAAAGGCTGTTCCTGGCCAGGTTCTTCGAGGATGACACAGAAGTTTCTGTCCCGACTCTTCTTGCCACTAAACAAAGAAAAGGAGAGTCCATCAAGGCATATGTGGAGAGGTTCCGCAGCATGGCATTGCGATGCCCTTCAGGTATGACTCAATCAACTCTGGTTGAAACGTGCAGGCACAATTTGCAGACCCAACTCCTCGCTCAGATGGGGGTGGCGGAATGTCGCTCCTGGAGACAGCTGGTTTCGCAAGGAGAACAAGCTGAAGAGATTGTTGCTCGGGAGAAAGCCGAAGAAGCTGCACAGCCTAAACCGCAACAACAACAGCAACGTAATCAGAACAATGCCCAACGGTCTAAAGGAAAAGAGACCTTAGCAGCTGATTACACGAGAGTACCGCCTCCCACGAATCAGGGCAAAACGCCTAATAAGCAAAAAACGCCCAAACAATATTCCTTCAAGGAGGAGCACGTGGACACCTTGTTCCAGCTGCTGTGGAAAAATAATAAACTACAGCTTCCTGAAGTCCGGAAACCAGATGAAGCGGGAAAGGTCGATGACCCTAATTACTGCCGCTATCACAGATTCCTGGGCCATCCTACCAGGAGGTGTTACATCTTTAAAGATATTCTCCAAAACTTGGTGGACGCTAAAGTGCTCACTCTGAAGCCTGAGCAGAAGACGGTGTCTACCAACATGATAGCAGTGCAGTTCGGTGACTTCCCGCCAGTATCAACCGTAGATGGCGTGGTCCCCATCCACAAGGGTGAAATGCACCTGAAGAATACTGACTTGCACAGTCAGAGAGGCAAGGGATTGATACCCCTCACCACTACAAAAGGGGAGATCATGTGGGTTCACCCTGATTTGGTGGAAGACCAACAATAGACGAATACCTCGTCCAAGAAGAAAAGAGGAAAGGCTAAGTCATCCAATATGATTAGCCCCTCTGTTAATGAGAATGATGATTTGCTCAAACCGCTTACCGACTCAGAAGATGAGAGGATCGTTTTAGCGGCATATCCAGAAGGCAACCCCGGCACTCGGTCAGGGAAGGCTTACTTAAGAGACTACAACCAGAACCCTCAAGAAACTGAAGAACAGCCCCAAGACGCTGGGAGTTCGGTGCCAAAAAAGCCTGCCGATAAAGGGAAGCAAAAGGAACTCCGGTTCAACAGAAATCTCCATCAGGAATCCGGAGAATCGAGTGCTCCATTTCAATTCAACGTCATGGCGCAGCTGGCCAACATACCGGCCAGAATTACATTATATGAGCTCCTGAGGTTGTCAAAAACTACCAAAGAAGCTCTAATTGAAGCTTTGAAGAACACAGAGAGCTTCGCCACACAGGTTGCTCCAATTCCCGAAGTTCCTGAAGATCAAACTTGTCGGCAATGTCTGCAAGCTTCAAGGAGTTTGCCTTGTATATCATTCACTCAAGAAGATATGCAGGTTAAACACAAACATGACAGACCTTTGTATTACACAGGGTATATCGGATCTTCCGAAATCAGTCGTGTTCAGGTTGACCCGGGCTCTGCACTCAGCATCATGCCTTATAGGGTCATGCAGGTCTTAGGGATCCCTATGCACAGGTTGCACACTACCCAGACCACCATCTTCGGGTTCAATGCAAACAGCACTCGGCCCCTTGGGAAGATAAAGCTCAGATGTCAAATTGGAGACCTCAAGTCCGAGGTGACATGTTACATCATAGACGCAGACACTTCCTACAATCTATTGTTAGGAAGGCCCTGGATACATGCAAACCGCATTGTCCCGTCTACCTTGCATCAAGTCATGAAATATGCTAATGATGAAGGAGAAGTCCGAACTCTAATTGCAGAAAAGTATCCCTTCCGAGGGGTGGAAAACTTTCATACGGACTCGGTTTTCTACCTGGAATCCCAGGAGAAAGAAGATGTAGATAGTGGCAATGAAGCCGACATCGAACCAGATCCTGAAGAAGATTGTCCGTGGGAACTGAACTTCGATGTAATGGGTCAAGATGAGGGCAATAATAATGTACCGAGCGAGGGTGAATGGTGCATTAATGAAGATTTTCTTTTAGCGTACTTGCCTGATGTGTCCTCTAGTAATGAACCAGTAGAGAATAATTCTAATGCAGGTACCGACCCATGGCACACACTATGCGCGAAGGCATCACTTGCTTTGCCTCTCAAGTCATCCTTCGCTTCGGATGAAGAAGCAGAAGATGTACAGAAGGCTTTCTTCAAAGTCCCGTCCAAAAGGAAAGGGCAAAGGCCAATCTGTTTTGGTAAAGTCAAACCCGAACAACTCAAACGAGGAAGTTCAGAGGAAAATGACGGAAGTCCCCAATTCCATTACCATGAGCCCAATTCTATACACTTAATGAAACGAATGGGGTATAATTTTAATGAGAAACATGGTCTGAATTTCGGAAAAGGTAGACGAACCCCAATCCGAATGTCTCTAACCCCTGTAGGAACGCCTCCAGATTATTATCAAAAAACTGGAAGGGGCTTAGGTTATGTCACAACTCCCTCTGCCTCAGAAAATGACATCAGTAATTATCTGCGTCAAGATCATTCATCTGAAACATCTTCCTGGGAATCCGATGTCAGTGTCGGACCTTTCTTTAAAGGTCTGACTGTAAACATGGCTTCAACTAGTCACCCCGATGAAGATGCAGGGGGTGATGAAGAGTTAGTCGAATCAACCGACGATCCTTGGATCAAGCGTCTTAACATCTTGTGGGATATGCGCTTCGAACAACGCGAACCACCCACTGAAGATAAGGTGATCCAGGTCAATATGGGAGACGAGTCTGACCCCAAACCTATCTTCATAGCTGAAGACCTGTCATCATCCGAAAAAGAAGACCTTATATCTCTCATCCGAGAATATATAGATGTCTTCGCTTGGAATTATGAAGATATGCCTGGCCTTGACCCGAAGGTGGCCGTGCACCGTCTCAACATCGATCCGGATGCAAAACCCGTTAAACAACAACAACGCAGGTTTCGTCCAGAGATCATGGAGTCAATTGAGTCTGAAGTCAAAAAGCTTATAGACTCAGGTTTTGTTAGGGAGGAACAACACCCGGACTAGGTGGCCAACATTGTTCTGGTTCCCAAGAAAAACGGTAAGGTCCGGATATGCATTGACTTTCGCGACCTTAATGCAGCTTGTCCGAAGGACGAATTCCCGCTTCCTATCACAGATGTTATGATCGATAACACCTGCGGATATGAAAGAATGTCTTTTATGGATGGATTCTCCGGGTACAATCAGATCAAGATGCACCCGGACGATGAGAAGCATACCGCATTCAGAACACCGCTGGGGGTGTATTGCTACACGGTAATGCCCTTCGGCCTGAAAAATGCAGGGGCAACGTATCAACGGGCAATGAACACCATCTTCCATGAGCATCTGCGAAAGAAGATCGAGTGCTACGTTGACGACATAGCAGTGAAAAGCCAACATAAAGGTGATCATCTTGCAGACTTGAGGACAATGTTCGAAATTATGCGGACACATCAGCTGAAGATGAACCCTACAAAATCATTCCTCGGAGTGTCAAGTGGAAAATTCTTGGGATTCATTGTCACGTCCAAAGGAATTTCCCTTGACCCAGAGAAAGTGCGTGCCATCCAAGACATGCCACCTCCGAAGAATCTCAAAGAGCTCAGAGGTTTGCAAGGTAGACTAGCCTACATTCGAAGATTTATATCAAATCTCTCTGGGCGCTGCCAACCTTTCTCTAAGCTTATGAAGAAAGGAATATCCTTTGTTTGGGATACTGAGTGTCAAAGAGCATTCGAGGAGATTAAGAGATATCTCACTCAACCGCCAGTTCTTGTAGCCCCGATATCAGGAAAACCATTCCTGTTATATGTGAGGGCCATGGACCATTCTCTTGGGGCCTTGTTAGCTCAGAACAACGATCAAGGTCAAGAGCAAGCCATCTATTACCTAAGCAGGACTATGATGGGAGCCGAACACCGGTACAATCCGGTCGAAAAAGAATGTCTCGCCCTGGTATTCGCAATTCAAAAGATGCGACATTACCTAGTTGGACAAACCATGCAGGTCATCTCTAAGGTGAATCCCTTGAGAGTTCTGATGACGAAACCATCATCTCTAAATTGTCGACTAGCAAAGTGGGCCATTCTCTTGTCACAGTACGACATGCAGTTCATGCCTCAAAAAGCGGTCAAGGGTCAAGCACTGGCGGACTTCTTAGCCGATCACCCAATAACGAGAACGTCTAAGTTGTATGAAGAATTACCTGACGAAGTCGCTGAAGCTTGCGTCATCCAGGAGGTTACACAAGTGTGGAAGTTATTCTTCGACGGCACGTCTAGAGCAAACCCTCATGGAGCAATCACCGCGGGAGTAGGAGTAGTATTAGTCTCTCCGAACGGTCATGTAATCCCAAGGGGATTCTCCCTAATCGAACCTTGCACCAACAATGTAGCGGAGTATAATGCCTTGCTATTAGGAATGCAATGTGCCGAAGAACTTAATGTTCAACACCTCGAAGCTTACGGTGACTCTCAGCTAATCGTTAATCAAGTCCGAGGAGAATATGAAGTACGTCATGAGGACTTAATCCCATACTACTTCGCAGTGCTAGAGCAAGCTCAAAAGTTCGAAGGTTTCTATATCGAGTATGTACCACGGGCTCAGAATGCGTATGCAGATGCTTTAGCCTCATTGGCAACTTCATTAGCATTGCCACCAGAAGCTGAAACAACGATTCCGGTCATGGGACGGAGACTATGCTTTTCCAAGATCCCCATGGAGGAAGACCCAGACGAGACGACATCGGGAGAAGTCTGTACAGCATTTATGGAGTTCGAAGCCAGGGATTGGCGGTTCCCATACATCGATTATGCCCTATATGGAATCCTACCTGACGATCCTAAGGAAGCGGCCTCTATCAAACGAAAGGCCCTCCGATTCTATTACGATGCAGTTTCTTAAGTCCTGTATCGCAAATCACACGATGGAGTCTTACTTAGATGCCTTTCCCAAAATAAGGCGAAAGAGGCCCTCAAAGAGGCTCATGACGGATTGTGTGGGGCTCATCAGCCCGGAGCTAAATTAGGAGATCGCCTCCGACGAATCGGTTATTATTGGCCGAAAATGTTCTCAGACGCGGTTGACTATGCTAAACATTGTCATGCATGTCAAATTCATGGAGACTTTATCCACCAAGCACCTGGAAATCTACACCCCACGTCGGCGTCCTGGCCTTTCGAAATGTGGGGTATGGATATTGTAGGACCAATTTCCCCTCCGACGTCTAAGGGACACCGGTTCATTCTAGCTGTGACCGATTATTTCTCCAAATGGGCGGAGGCAGTCCCGTTGAAAGAAGTCAAGACTTCAAATGTAATCAAGTTCATCAAGCATCACGTCGTCTATCATTTTGGAGTACCACGACGAATAGTTCACGACAACGGGACGCAATTCGTTAGCTTTGGATTCCAGAGATTCTGTGACAAATTCAGGATCCAAAGTGTTGCATCTACGGCGTATTACCCGCCAGCAAATGGTCTTGCAGAAGCGTTCATCAAAACCATAGTAAAGCTTCTCAAGAAATTTGTCTCCAAGAGCCGGCGTGATTGGGACGAAAGGCTCGGCGAATGTCTGTGGGCCTACCGCACAACGGTGAGAACCCCTACACGAGCTACACCATTCTCTTTGGTATACGGCTGTGAGGCGGTATTGCCATTAGAGATTCAGATCCCTTCTCTGAGAATCGCGGTTGCAACCGGATTAACAGAAGAAGAAAAGCATCAACGACGTCTGCAAGAACTCGAAGCCTTAGACGACAAACGACTCAAGGCTCAGCAACAGATCGAATTGTATCAAGCCCGTATCTCCAAAGCCTACAACAAAAAGGTTAAGGAACGGATTTTTAAGAAAGGCGATTTGGTTTTGGCTAACAGACGACCTATGGTGATGACACACAAAACCAAAGGGAAGTTCAACCCTAAATGGGAAGGGCCATTCGTAATAGATTCAGTCTATTCGGGTGGAGCTTATCGCCTTATCAATCAAAAAGGAGACAGGCTCATGATGCCAATTAATGAGAAATTCCTCAAAAGATATTTTCCGTAAATCATGTAGCCTACTTCTTGTTCTTGTAAATTCCAGCCGAGTCAGGCTGGGGGTTGCCAATTCATTAATGCAGTTTGGGAATAAATTGTAATTTTTCTTGTATGTCGTCATGTTAACATTACACCTCTGACGATTGAAGTTTTCTGGAGTTATTCTAAATAATAATGAAGAAAATTTCAGTTGCACTTATGACTTTCATTTTAGTCTTCGTCGTCTCGAATTAAAATTCAGCAAGAAGAGATAATGAAGACTAAAATGATATCGTTTTCATTCAACATTACAAATTTACGTACAAAAGTGAAGACGATTGAAGTAAAAGCGATACACAACTATTCCTTAGCAAAGAGAAGTGCAAATCTTAGGCGTTGGGATCCATCAGCTTAAAAGACTTGAGCTTGGATTTTAAAGTTGATATTTTATCCTCACGAGCCTTCTTGACTTCTTCTGTTATCTGGCTCTTGAGTTCCTCTTCATTCGGTGCTGCTGCTGCGAGCTCTCGTCTAATTTTATCAGCGGTGGCAAGTTCGTCGCAATAACCTTTGAGGAGCCCGTCACAATAACCAGCCAAGCCTTTGAAAATTTTCATACCATCAGCGAGTTGAGCATTTATTTGCGGTATCTCAACGCCAGCACGAGTAAGTTCTGTTGCTTTATCCCGGAGATCAATAGCAAGATCGCCCATGTCGCCTTGTGCCCGGAGAAGTTCCTCACGCAAGTGAGCAACACGAGATTCTGCTTCGGATAAGCTCTTTTGAAGAACCTCTTGCTGTTGCGCTTTTAAAGCCTTAGCCTCAGAGAGAGCTTGATCCACTTCTGGTCCTATATCGTCGCGTTGTAGCATGGAAAGGAATTCCAATTCATATTCCAGAGTTATGATTCCCTCGTGACAATTTTCGGTCCATATTATATCCCCCTGGTCCCTAATCTTGGCGACACACTCTAGCAGATGGGGTTCAAAGACCTTGAAACTCACGTCTCCGAGACTGACGACGTCAATAGTCATTTGCATCCAATGCTCTAATTGTTCGATAAGCTTCCTCAAAGTTTCCGAGCTTAGGGGTGGAGCAGTTGGATAAGTAAAACAATTCGCATAATCAGTGCGAATGGGACGTTCGACAGCTTCAGAAGACGGTCCTTCGGGCATACTTGGTGCTGGATCCGGGATGGTTAACCCCTGCCCAGCTGCCGTTATTTCGAGACCAGAAGGAACAGCCGGGAGTATGGTCTCCTCTGTCTCCTCAGGAGACGCAACATGAGCTGACTTGATGGCATCCCCCATCAACTTGGACTTTTTGGAAGTCTTAGCTGCAGTAGGTTTCCGCTTGCGTATTTTCTTGTCATACTTGGCAACCTCATCAGCAGTAAGAGCCTTCTTCCCTGATGATCTCAAAGAGCGAGACTTAGGAAGAGGTGCGCTCTCGAAAACTTCTTTAGTGTCCTCTTCTTCAGAAGGTTTAGCAACAGGTAATTCCTTCGGGATCTCTTCGATTCCAGCTGCCTCTCGCTCGCAGGACAGATAATCCTCAATACCCGGTAATCGAGTCCTGCCAGAACCACTTCTCGACTTATAAAGCCCCCGGATTTTGTTTATACACGAAGTATATACATCATATTCTGGGATTTGAGAAGCCTTGTCAAACCAATCGCGGAAATCCGCCACAGTGGAGCAGCTAGGCGGCAAACTAGGCAAAGTGAATTGCGCATGGGTTCCTCGGGCGAGGAAGAAATACCAAGCACGGGCCCCTTCATATAAATTTCCAATATGAGCTAATCGCGGGTTAGGGTTGCCAACATAAAGCTGGTCATACCCAAATTGTCGAGCGAAGCGCGAAGGAATATAAGGCTCAATGATGCATCCCTCGCCTAATCGAAGGACCAAGTAGCCCACTCGGATGGCAAGAAGCCATTGGAAAGTTCCCATGTTTAAGAGTGAGGACCCTTCAAAAACCACATCGCCAAACTTCGAGTTTCCTTCTTCAGCCCCGTTGAAACAAGGGCGGCAACAAAAAAGGTCATAGTTGTTTTCCGAAGACAAGAGTTGTCTGGCGCGGACTATGTACATAGTTGTCCACGTGGCCGACTCAAGCCTTTGAATGAAAGGAACAGAAGTTTCAGTATCATGCACGATCCCCGTCATCAACGAGGGGCAATGCAACGCAAACCATGCCACCAGATAAGTATAGGGCATTGGAACACGAGGTTGAAAAGTCTTCCAGACTTTCCTCCCAGCAATATTCATCTCTTTGACATCAAGGAGTTCTGAGGTCAAATCTCGTAAACCTCTCTGCAGGCAGCCCGTCATCGCAGGGAGAAGACTTAATGGTTTCCCATAAGCTAGGAGAACGGCGGGATAAACTACCTCAACCAAGATGGATTCTGTCGGTCTCGACGGCACAACGCACCGTTTCAACCATAGCATCAAGAAACCAGCAAAGAGTGCCATGTCAGAAATAGGAGCGGCGGCTTGATGATGAAAGCTCTCAAACTCGCTGCCAGCTTCGAACCCATCTTCTAAATGCTGATTCTTATAAACAGGCTTAGGAGTCTTGATGTGGGCTTTAATACTCCCAGCGGAATTTATAGCAAGACGAGTCACCTTAGAGTCTTTCTGACTCAAGTTCTAAAATAAATAATCCGCCCAAGCGGTATGCATAAGGCCACTCCCGCACGTTCCGGCAACTTGAGCGCAAATATGGAAATGACACATTAATTCCCAAAAGGTGTCATAAATCTCTGGATGAGCAGTCTTCAAGATAGATAGTTCCTCAGTGGTGGGGACAAACTCTTCATATGGCGTCTGCCCAAAAGATAGTCCCGATATCGCATGCATCTCGTGGAGAGCAAATCCTAACTCCCCAACAGGTGTAAAGAAAGTGCAGCTATCCGGATTGTACCGCTCCAGCATAGCATAGAAGCAGGGATAGTTCTGAACAATCCCGCGTCTCGTAGCCTGTACTGATATCGTAAGGCCAGACTGAATAAGAGGCTCCTTGAGTTCCTCTAAGACAAAATCCACCATCCTAGTCCACCAGTCGTCCTCTCCAGAGAATAACCAGCCTGGAGAACGAAAAGCTTGTGCAGGGAATTCCCCGTGAGAAGTAAGAAACTGGCGTATGAACATGTTCGCTGGAAGAGGCGCTTCCCGACTAAGTTCTTTATTCTCAAATCTACCGGGTCTCAAACCTTTGAGCTTCCCGCCAAGTTGAACATGAGAAGATCGACCAGATCCAAACGAGATGTTCTCCTTCTCCTTGATGAGATCAAAGGCCAAGCCCCTACGGCCACCAACACTCAGGAAGTAGGAAAGTGGGTACATTCTCTTCATACTTGGAAGGGAAAGTAAACGATCGCCGCCTCTTCGCAACATCCGGGAGTCTTCTACACACCCAACTTGCCCATCAGCGGATATATGGTCTCCGAACAAAAATGATGGTTTGACAAATTGGTCTAAACCCGCAGGAGTTTCCAGATCCACATCAGTGATCAGAGCTCTAAGAGTGGAACTCCCAGCAAACCTAATCAAATGCGCCCGCTCCAAGCTCAGGAAAGGGCACAAAGGAATTTCTCTGCGAAGACCAAAAGCTTTCCCCACTTCTGGATCATCAGTGTAGTTGAAATGCTGTTCCGGTAGAAGTGGCACATTGGGAAAAAGCACTGCAAAATCAGAAACAAGAGTTAGTAGCAGAAATAAATGGCTAACATGAAAGGCAAATTTCACGTGTTAAAGCGTCGAATACAAGGGCCAACCCTTGTAGCAATGTTTTGAACGAGAATGTTTGAACGCAGAGGTATAACACGGTGTTACCAACATTTGAACGTAGAGGTTAAACCCTGCGTTATCCACATTTGAACGCAGAGGTTAAACCCTGCGTTATCCACATTTGAACGCAAAGGTATGACCCTGCGTTATCCACATTTAAACGCAGAGGTCAAGACCCGCGTTCAAACTTCATATCCAAACATAGGAGTCTTAACTCTATGTTTCCTTAAACGCAGTCTTAAGTCCGCGTTCTCTTTAACACGGAGCCCAAACTTTGCGTTCCCAATTTTAACATAAAGACTTGGCCTTATGTTTCTTAAACGCAGAGTTTTAAGTCTGCGTTTCCAATTTACAACACAGAGTCGTAACTCTGCGTTTCTGATAAGAAAACGAGTCATCTTCCTCGTTGATGAGAACCCATCTAGGGTTTACAGAAAACTTGTCGAAGCGAGTTGCCACGGCCGCCACTTACCACAGCAACGAGGCCCATGTGACAGCGACAACAGCACCGAAGCGCTCATCAAAGCAGCGGTATCGCCGGTGTTCTCAGCCGGCGACGCCTCCGAAGCCGCCTTGACGACTTTCTTGGAACCCGCACTCATCCTTCTGGGCGCCATGTGGATGGTAGATCGGAAAAGATGGAGTTCGTCGGAGTTCGTCGGAAAATCAACCGAGATTGAAACGAGAAATCTCGTTCTTGGAACTAAGCAAGGCAAAAGAGTCTAATGACTCTTGATGTGAC
This sequence comes from Asparagus kiusianus, assembly GCA_022839385.1. Taxonomy (NCBI): domain Eukaryota; kingdom Viridiplantae; phylum Streptophyta; class Magnoliopsida; order Asparagales; family Asparagaceae; genus Asparagus; species Asparagus kiusianus. The sequence continues at coordinate 5,828 of BQKN01057247.1, read as the reverse complement.
CTTATAGGTCTATTTATAACAGCCGTAGGGCTGTTAAATCGTATTGGAACTCTAAGAAAGAATCCCAACCGAATCTAAAACGTGATTTTTCACGTTAATGGATAAAGTCGGTTAGACTTTAACGCAAGATTCGCCTCTGCGTTCGATTTCGTTAACGACAGGCACAAACCGGCGTTATAAGAGTTCTTAACTCTGCGTCTCGAACCTTAAACGCAAAGGTTACCCCTGCGTTGTGGTTATTTAAAACAAAAGACACACTTTTGTATTGACAAATCATGATACTTATTTCTCAAAGTTCATGAACCCTTTCAGCATGACATCATTAAACTTCTGTATTTCCTCAGCAGAGTTTAAATCCTCGTCAGGTTAATATTACACCTCAGACGAACGTCATCCCTACAGAGCTTGGATTTGGCTTACATCATCGTAACGATAATTCCTTTGTTAAAATCCACTTATCGATTCTCATCAAGTGAACGATAAGTCTCAAAATCATTCGAATCATAATCAATTTGCTAACTCTTTCTCGAAGGAGTAGTAAGTATCCAATTCATCGGCTCCCTTTAATGGAGTGATAAAATTCTCAAAATCTTGTTTGAATCACAAGTACAGGAAATCATCATTCCGATGATAAATCACTTAGCAAGTTTCCCCTGCGAGACACTAAGTCCCCTAGATGTGTTCAAATCACATTAATATTCTCTTGTCACGTTAACACTACACCTCTGACAAAAATCCACTTATCGAC
>BQKN01057245.1:0-17033 GCA_022839385.1 Asparagus kiusianus | reverse complement strand
TTTCATATTCTATTGTATTTAGAAAAATATTATGTTTTTGGTTTATAGACTTAACAACTATAGTTTATACTTTTTATCAAGTCTATAAAGCCATGCAAGAAGTTACAAAACATGGTTTAGCTAAAATATCAAAAGCATGTGTTTTGCATTTTCATGTTTTGGACATATTTGTAAAATAATGATATTTTACAATTAGGAGGTGATTTTTGAAAACTAGTTTTAGCATGTTTATTATCATGTCTACAATTATTTCCCAAAGTTTTACTTTTTTCTGATTTTATTTACTATTTTTAAAGACATATTAAAAATCAGACTTCTGTTTTAAAACAGTTTGATAACCTGTTATCAGTCGACTGGTAAGTCGACTGATGACATCAGTCGACTGATGACATCAGTCGACTGATGTGTCGACTGAAGAAATCGTCTGGAATGTCAAAAGTTCTATTTTATTTTGGTCGACTGACCAGTCGACTGATGAGGTCATCAGTCGACTAATAAAGTTCGTCAGTCAACTGATGAGCCGAAAAATACCTCTAACGGTCAGCTCATCAGTCGACTGATGGAAGCCGTCAGTCGATTTATGTTGTTTACGGCTAGTTTTTTCTAGCATATTCCAGTTTTGGTTTTTTGGTCTTTTTGCCTTGTTTTCTCTTGGCTTTGGGGTTCCTATAAATACCGCCACATATCCTTAGTTCTATATACTCAAGAGAAAAGTTTTACATGGGTTTTAAAAGTTTGTTTAGTTTGTTTAAAGGTGTTTAAGCCTTGTTTAAGAGTTTTGTTTGTGAAGACAATTTCACAAGAGCAAGTGAAGATCATCTATTGGTGTTTGAGCATTCAAGTCTTTTCCCTCTCTCTTGATATCATAGAGAAGTTTTCCTAAACTCTATTTCTAGTTATTTATTGTTTTGTTCATAATTTCCATAAGCTAGATTTAAATTGAGTTTAGTTTGATTTTGTTTTATCAAATCTCATTGTTACACACACCCACTTGAGCTTCTAGTATTTTCATACATAGTATAATTAGGGTTGTGAGAGATTGTAACTTTGAGTTGTGCTTAATTGAGTTCTCCCATTGTTTAGAGAACAATCATTTTTTGAGAGTCTAATTATGAGGATTCACTTTGTAATACACTAGTACACCAAGAGGAGTGTGTGGTGAGAGACGGGGTCGTCCCAAGAGAAGTGTAGTAAGTGGTAATACCTAAAGAGAGGTTGTAATTTCTAACACTTGAGGGAGACACGGGCTAGAGACCAACACTTGAGGTGGTAGTTAGTGTAGTTACATTATGATTGTGAACGTTGATCGGTGAGTGTCACGCCCCGCTTCCCAAATACCCGGGAATCGGAACGTGAAAAAGCCCGCGACGTATTAGATTGAGAAGAAATATACACTATCATTTTTTTTCTTTTTCTTTTCTTCTCAATCTAATACGCTAAGCGTCTAGAAACAATATAATATACGAAGTCACAGGTCCCCGATCACACATAACAAGAATATAAAGACAACCCAGAATAAAAATAGACATATCATCAATGATAAATCATCCCAGACATAAAATATGGGTCAAACGTACCCTTATTACAACAACAGTTCAACTAGGAATAAGAAATACATAGTCCATAATAAAAGGAAATAAAATAACTAAATCTATCATCAAACTAAAGAAAAGTGTGATAAAATAGTTTTAATATCCAACTACTACTACAGGAGAAAAATCACTACGCTTCAGTTGGTCTTCTACTCCGTCTACAAGGTACTCCTACTGCGAATCCTCTGGCTCCTATACTATCCCGTACTAAGGCTATTCATCTCCTAAATCTGACGTACACCCAGAAAATAGGAGTACGTCAGCGTGTGAAACACACGGCAAGATCCCCCAAGGAAGAAATAAATACAATAACAATAATGATATTATATGCGTGGTCAATGCTATAACAGAAATAAAAGTAGAACATGTGATGATAGAATAACATTAGAGGCGTGCAACTGGAATACTAATAATCAGACGAATCCAAAAATCAACCAAGTAACAAGATCATGCAGGTAACGATCAGAAACCATCCAAGCAACAAGATCATACAATAGATGGAATTAATATTTAAAAATCTACAATAAGAGACGTAGTACGTCAAGCGAAATAATCCAAACAAGGAAACCCTCATGTATATACCATATGTCTCAAATTGTACATAATTAAATATTAATCCCAATCTATGTATGAAAAGAAAACAACTAGCCATCCTATCACAACTCACTGGTCCATGTCTCACTAGAGTCTAAGTTTACATTATCGGATATCTGGTTAACAACCACATCTCACTAGTACCTCAGACCCGCCCCAGTGCGAAACGATATTGTGTGGTGTAAACGTTTTCGGGTGATTGTTGAAAACCTGGTGTGATAGTGAAATTCTCCCCGGGAGTGGGGAACGAAGACGTAAGACGGAAGGTCCGAACTCCGTGATCATATTATATGTTTGTATTGTTTACATTGTCCTATCATAATTGTATCTTTTGTTTATCTTGTTTCACACTTGTTTATATTGCTTATCATTGCTAATAACTCATTGCATGTCTTATTTGCTAGGATAACTTATCAATTAGTTTTAATCGGTATTAAATCGGATTAGATTAGCAAAAACTCTATTCACCCCCCTCTAGGGTTCTTTCCTAATGGCATTAGGGTGCTTTCAAAAGGTACCAAGGTCTTTCGAGTCGGAGTCGATTGGGTTGATGACTTGTCTTGTTTTTATTTCGAAAGGTTATACCAATGTCTTTTGAGTTGAACCTTGGGCATCTGCAAAGTCTAAAAGCATTACATAGATATAGCACAATAAATTTTGCAAAAGAATATTCATAATCATATGAGAGTCTTACAGTCAAATTTATTACAATATTTCTTAAGATGTTCTATATTCCAAGGATGCTACAAGATTATTTCGTCTAAGCTTTGAAGTAGATAAGTGCTTAGATGCACTTCTTCAATGATTGAATATGGTCCTTTCCAGTTTGTGGCTAATTTTCCACGCTTGGTGTCTCTATCAAAGATTGCTCTTCGAAGGACAGGATCACTAATGCTAAATTTTCTAGGCTGGACCTTGTTGTTGTAGTGCCAGGCAATGTGTTGCTAATTGATAACTTGGATCCTAAGGGATTTTTCCCAAACTTCATCCATGAGGTCGAATCAAACTTAAAGCCCAGTCACATTCAAGTCTTCATCGAAGTGTTGCAGCGGATGGTAGGAATGCCAACTTCTATTGGGACAATTGCTTCAGCTTCATATGCTAGTTTGAATGGAGTCTCCCCTGTGGAGGTTTTATCAATGGTATGGTAAGACCATAAAATTTTTTGGAAATTCTTTGACCTAGTTTCCAACTGCCTTGTCCATCTTCTTCTTTAAGGCCTGAAGTATGCACTTGTTAGTGGCCTCAGCAAGTCCATTGTATTTTGTGTACGCCACTGAAAGTGAACTTAAGCTTTATTTTCCATTCTTCATAAAGACTTCAGAAGCCTTTGCTATCGAATTGGGTGTCGTTATTAGTGAAAAATGAGATTGGAACTCTAAATCTATAGATAATTGATTTCCATATGAAATTGGTGGTATTTCTCTTACCAATTTTGGCCAATGGTTCAGCTTCTATCCATTTTGTGAAGTAATCAATGGCATCAATTAGGAATTTTCACTATCCTGAAGCAATAAGGAGAGTCCCTAACAAGTCCAATCCCCATTGACCAAAGGGAATGGGGCTTATGAGGGGAGTGAACTCAATGGTCGAAGCTCGTGGCATGTTCGAGATGAATTAGCATGTCTTGCATCTGGAGACGAATCTTGCATCTATAGAATTGATGGACTTTTTGTCCAATGAATTCAATCATAACTTAGCACTTCCCATCAATGTGATTGGAAAAGACCTCAGATGATTGGCTCTGATACTTGTTGCATGGTCATCATGTCATAGAAATTCAGTGCATGCTCAGTTGAAAATTTCTTGCCTTCACACTTCTCAATTTTAGGCATCTTGAATTTGTCACAGGGGGCATTCATGATCCAGTGGGTGAGGGGAATGTCCCCCCCCCCATGTTCTCAGTGACTGGGTGGAAAGTCTAGTCGTAACCAGACACAAGGTTGGTGACCCTGGAGCGATATGAGGATGCTGAGGGCCACTACGCTGTCCGTGCGGCATGCTCTCAGTCATCATGACTAAAGCTGGGTTTTCCCCCATTACTTCCATATACTGCTGAGGCTGCCAAGGAGCTGTGAAGTGAGTCTACTAGCAGAGAGGGGAAGATATATACTCAACGTAGTCCTCTGGAGCTTGTTGTTCAGCCTGAATGGTGAGTCCGGGAGGAGGAGGGATGACTAGCTAACCCGATGGAGGTGGAGGAGGAACAAATAATGACGAGGGTTATTAGGGAGGAATCTAGCTAAGGAACTTATTAGTGAAGGTAGCAAGCTACTGCTAAAAAGATTGAGAAATCCTCTAAGTGGATCCCTCCAACTGGGCATGAGTGACATAGCCCATATGCGACTCTTCAGCAAACGGGTTGAAGGATCGACCAGGGCGATCAGAACCAGTGAAAGGCCCCATGGTGGGTGCTAAACTATTGATGTCACTATCCAATAGGGAGTTTATTTGTGGATTATGAGGGGTCTTAGGGTTCTCAAACTTCTTTAGACAACTTGTTCTTGAGCTGATAGTCCCATCCTGCACATGAAGGACACACAAGATATCAGAATCGGGTTCTCTAGTAGTTTCTTCGACAGTCAAATCAGTATAAAGCTTGAGTGGAGAAGATAAGTGTGCAAGAGTTTTCTAGGGAAAAATTTTTACTTACCCTAAGCAGTAGATAGTAGTACTCCCCTTTTATAGCAGATCAAAAGGGGCAAAAGGGTAACTTAGGCCAAGTTAAAACAGACAGCTTTTTTGGCATTTACTTTACAAGTGTTGGATACTGAGAGAGATGAGTCACCCAGGTGTTTAATATGATGGTGACGTGGCGTGGTACTGACAAGGTCTGATGAGTCATAAAGACTTATGGGCTAGAGCAATAATGATTCTGGTCATGCATTTAATGTGATGGCAATCGATTGTTGACGCGAGGCTCGAGGATGCACCGCCTTCCAAGTCATCTCACTAGAGGCCGACAAATACAACCTTTTAGTCAGCCTTGCAAATTGTTGGCTAGGAAGGTTTGAGTGTTAAAAAGGAGCGAGATTAGTCGAATTTGCGAGTAGGCCGACAAGCACCGCCTTTTTAGTTAGCCTCGCAAGTGGTCAGCCTAACTGTGGACTTATTTGGAAAAATGGTGCTTATGCTACCTGAGTCTTCCTGCCTTAGAGTGAGGCCGAACTGAAGATAAGCAGTCATGGGACAAGTGTTAACTCTAGAGAGAGGACTAACACATAGGTTATATTACAGGATATAATAGAAGGCTCTGCAGATGATTGGCTTAATCACCTACTGCATGGTTATCCGATCATAAAATTTATGCACATGCTTTTCTGGATCTCCCTCACCTTTATACTTGTCAATATGCAGCATGTTGAACTTGGTACATGGAGTGTTCATGATCCAGTCGGCGAGTGTAGTGTTCTCTCCGATGGTGTCTGCAATGGTGTTAAACATCCAGTTGCAAGCAGACGCAAGATTAGTGGTAGAGGGACACGGAGCAACATGAGGGTGTAGGTGTAAATTTCTGATTTTCCCGAAAATGGGGGATTTTGTTTGTATTTATAAGAAAGCTTATTACAAACTAAATCAATCTGAATTACAACAGAAGCAGAGGGAAGGCCCTCTTTGTTTAATCGTGGGGACTTTAAGGTAGCTACAGGATGCTTCGCTCGGTGCTCGTGCCGAGTTTGCCTCCCTTGGACGATTTGACCAAGGTTGTTGGAGAGCTTCAGTACTCAGTAGAAGCTCAAGGTGAAGGAGTTCGTCTCTTCTGGCTCGCCGGCGATCGGGGCTCGGAGCTAGGAGATGGCGTTGTAATGCAAGGGTATGCAAAAAGCCTCTTCCTCTCCTGATTGATCAATCGATCGATCCTTTTCCAAGTTGCTAAAAGAAGCCTTTTAATAGGAGAGAGACAGTTTGGCTGTTTCTGAAATTATGGGATGTGACCATACATTGTTCAGAGACATTCTGCTGTTCCTCTGTGCTGCCCGCGGTCATTCGAGGAGTCGCATGTTGTGTCACGTCGCGTAGGAGTGGGAAAGCCCCTCCTCGTACCCGTGACAGCGGCTGCCCGATGCTTGAGTGGATCTGACCAGCTCATCGAGCGCCGACGGCTCTTGTTCTCGGTTTAGACAAGTGAGGTAAGCAGCATTTATAAGGGTGTAGGCTGCTCTGGCAGATGTCTGCTCACCTGCGTTATGAGCCACCGAGAGGCCATCTGACGGTCCTGGGGTCTTGTGCCTTCTCTCCTCTCCCTATGTCTTGATAGAGGCGGGAGAATGGACGTCTCGTGCCTGAGTGGGCTCTAGATAGCTTGCTACGTGCCGACGACTTCGGCTCTCCATTCTGATGGGTGAGGTGACCCGCATTTATGAGTATGCAGGCCGGCCCGGCGCCTGTCCTGTTCGCTTGAATTACGGGCGGCCGTCTGACGAATCTGGAGCATTGTGCTCCCTCCCCTCTGTAGGCTGTCTAAAAATCACAATGGATAGCTGATCCCTATCAAGCTCTGACAATGGAAGTCACAATCAGACGACTTTCTAATCACTGCATTCACCACTCTACAATCGTCACAAACACGACTTCATTTCTGAGATGATTGATCTTGATGGCTGCGACAACAGCATGACTAATATTAGCAACTATTAGAGATGCTGATGAGCAGTGTAACGATTTTAGAAATAAAAGGTTGGACTTATCTGGTGAGTTACTTGGTAGAGAGCTATGGGTAAATATTCGTCTAAAAGACACTATGGATGTTGATTCCCGACTAGCTCTCACAACGAAAGCTACAATCAAATAGCTTTCGCGCCGACAATCAAAAGCTACAAATAGAAGACTTTTCACACAAAACAAGAAGAGTTACAATTTGATGATGCTTCCGACAGCTGATGAAAACTTTATTCAGTGGCCTTCACAATCGATAGTGAGAGTTACAATCTGACGACTCTCATATCTTATAATGGGCGAAGACCAATGAGCAATGGCCTTTGCAATGTCATAATAGAGGAAATTACAAGTCAACAACCTCTATCAAACGCAGAAGTTCACTTCTGCGTTTCTCAAATTCAAAACACACACAAACTGTGCGTTCTCCAACAGACAGCTAACTCTGAACGCAGAGTTAAAGTACAAAACGCACACATAACGTGTGTTCTTCAACAGACTCAATTATGAGTCTCAAACTCTTGATGCAGAGTTGATTTCAATGCACAAGTGACCTGTGCGTCTCCAAGTCCAGAACTCATGTGGCCTTTGCATTTCCAACCTTTGACAAGGGTTTAACTCTACGTCTCGGACCTTAGACGCAGAGTTAAGGCCCAGAACGCCAAATCAGGCGTTTGACTTGTTCAAACACCAGTCGAACAGCCTCAAAACCGTTATCCCACGTTCTGAGGGATTTTCGCCCACTTAGGAGCGGATTTAGGGGTTGGTTACACCCCTAATCCCCATATAAATAACCGACTCACTCAACTGAGTAGAGGGTTGATCGGCTTCAGCAACAAAACCGCAGAGGGTTGAAGGAGCTGGCATCAAAACCGTCTAAGGTCAACAATTCTCGGCAGTTCAACAACACAGAGAAGGAAATCTTTTGAAGATTATCAAATCCCAGAGAATCCCTTCACCAGTGGAAAATCAGCTTGGCTGTTAACCGAATCTTCGGTTCTAACAACTCTGTTACAGAGTTCCAACTCACTCTGAGTTCTGAAACTCATTTAAGAGTTCGTGATTAAGCTTGCAACGCAAGTTAATCATATCAAACCAGTTATTCGGTTCTCAACAACTCTCTTTAGAGTTCTCAACTCATTCCGAGTTCTTTACACTCATCGAGAGTTCTAAACCGAATTCATCACACAAGTCAATCGTTCCAGTGAGATAATACGGTCGGATCATCAACGGAGAGCAAGTTCGACACGATCAATCGAAGGAAGCACTCCATCGCTACCAAGAAGAACCCGGTCTTAAACAAAGGGGAGAATCAAATTCATTCTCCTCTCTTTTGTAATCGGAATTCAAATTGTAATTGATTTTAAGAGAATACAAGTCAAATTTTCTTTCTTGTCTTTTTACTGCAAATTTTCAACAAACAAAAGATGGCGACTCTGCTGGGGACTAGCTTTTCTGACGAAGAAGTGGTGGCGCAGTCCGACGTCCACCTCACCGGAACCACCGTCGAGACTCTTGTTGTGGAGTTCGACCAAGCCAAGTACGAGGAGATTCTCTCCTCTGGGTCGCTTAGCCCCAAAGCTAGGCGTGATACCTACAGAACCTCTAAGGAGGTCACCACTGCTGCTGAGATGCCAAAGAAAGCCCTCTCCTTTGGCAAAGACCTTAAACTCGCTCTGCGAGTTGAAGACTCCTCCCCCGTATCACTACGGCGCATAATAGGTCAAAAGAGGACTATGTCGGAGGAAAACCCAATCAATGCCGATGACGCTGCGGCCAAGGCGTTGAAACAAGCAAAGAAAAATGCCGCTCGACGGAGGAGAAGATCCATGCGCCGAGCATATCTGCGGAATAGCCGAACTTCGACCCAACGCAAGCACTGCGTTTCTGAAAATACGCCCGAACCCTGCGTTTCTCCTCCAGAACGCACACTTCGTGGCAATGAACCCGACTATGAGCCTCGGGTTATCCAGCTTAAACGTGACCCTCAGTGGCGCGTTGTTCAACCCAGACGCACACCTCAAGAGTGCGTCCCAAAACGTGACCTCCAAAAGCACGTTCAATCATTCAAACGCACGCCACAGCCGTGCGTTCAATCAGAACAAGTCCCGCAAGGGTCTGTTCAATTATCTCAACGCACACCACAGGTGTGCGTTCAATCAAAATCAGACCCTCAGGGGTCTGGATCATCAACCAAACGCACATCACAAGTGTGCGTTCAAACAAAGAACGACCCTCAGGGATCTGTTTCACTATCAAAACGCACACCTCAAGTGTGCGTTCAACTAAAATAAGACCCGCAGGGGTCTGTTTCGACATCAAAACGCACACCACAAGTGTGCGTTCAATCAGGACAAAATCCTCAAGGATCTGTTCAATCAGTCAGACACAGGCCTCGACCTCGTGTTTATAAACCAAAGCACGACCCTCGTGTTTCACCTCAAGAACACGACACGGTCCGTCAGATTCAAAAAGGACGGCATGGATTTAATATTCATGTCCAACCCATCCAAAAGCAGGGGGTTCCATCTCCACCCTCACAAAATTTTTCCCAGGTCTCCGACTTGCGTGAGCTACTGTCAAGAGGAAGGCCAACACAGCAAGTGGCCCATTCATGTCAGTGTGAACGGCTCATTTCCGTTGTCCTCTCTGAATACAGCTGTTATTCACCTACGCCTAGACAGTCGGTGTTCAACAGATTAACAAGTGTCGTTAGGCCTCCCAAGCGACAACGACGACAGAAGAAAGCCTCTGAAATTGAATATCCGGAGGTCACTATCAACATGATTGGAAGAGGAAGAGCCTCACATTCCGATTCTAACGAGTCACAAAGAAGTCATTCCCCAACTGTTAGGGAAATTTGTGACCAGTTTGAAGGAGTATATCGGAATACTCGGACTCGGACAGGAGCTATTCGCCCGGTTGACTATCAAAAGTTAGCCAGAGGCGTTACAACAAGTGATGAACATTCGGCAATAGCCGAATCTTAATCTTCCAGCTCTGTCGGAGCGCGAGAGGTTTCTGCTTACATGGCGGGGAACCCCGAGGACATAGCCAAAAGAGTAGACGAGCATCACGTCATACTCCAAGCGCAACAGGAGACACTCCTCCAATTGAAGGATATGTTAACCCAACTTCTGGCAGAGAAATCCTAAAAACCTGAATCTTCCCGGAGGACAACGTCAAAGGGAAAGCAAAAAGCTCACGAACATTCAGATCGTGAGACTCACAACCTGGAATCCTCTTCTGAAGGAGAAAATGAGGTGCAAAAAGAACTGCACCCTCAGTCCACTAAAATGGATGAACTGGAAGTTCGCCTCAATGCAATCGCCAACAGAAGTGAGCTCCGCGAAGAAGGAGTGGTGAGGCCTTATCCTGCTGAGTGGGATATAGCTCCCTACCCACCGAAGTTCAAAGCTCCAACATTGCAACCTTTCGATGGCACGGGATCACCAAATCAGCATATCTACTACTTCAAGTCTCAAACTGGAGATGTAGTAGCAAATGATGCTATCCTGACGCGCTTGCTCATCGGTACTCTTAAAGGGGTAGCCTTTGAATGGTTTATGAAGCTGCCTGCTGGATCTATTCAGAGATGGGTAGATTTGGAAAGACTTTTCCTAGCCAGGTTCTTCGAGGACGATACCGAAGTTTCGGTCCCAACTCTTCTCACTACCAAACAGAAGAAGGGAGAGTCCATCAAGGCATATGTGGAGAGATTTCGCAGCATGGCATTGCGATGCCCTTCAGGTATGACTCAATCAACTCTGGTTGAAACGTGCAGGCACAATTTGCAGACCCAACTCCTCGCTCAGATGGGGGTGGCGGAATGTCGCTCCAGGAGACAGCTGGTTTCGCAGGGAGAACAAGCTGAAGAGATTGTTGCTCGGGTGAAAGCCGAAGAAGCTGCACAACCCAAACCGCAACAACAACAACAACGCAATCAGAACAATGCCCAATGGTCTAAGGGGAAAGAGACCCTAGCAGCTGATTACACGCAAGTGCCGCCTCCCGCGAAGCAAGGAAAACACCTAACAAGCAGAAAGTGCCCAAACAGTACTCCTTCAAGGAGGAACATGTGGACACCTTGTTCCAGCTATTGCGGAAGAACAATAAGTTACAACTTCCTGAAATTAGGAAGCCGGATGAAGCAGGGAAGGTAGATGACCCTAATTACTGCCGCTACCACAGGTTCCTGGGTCATCCTACCCGGAGATGTTACATCTTTAAGGATATTCTCCAAAATTTGGTGGACGCTAAGGTGCTCACTCTGAAACCTGAGCAAAAGACGGTGTCTACCAACATGATAGCAGTACAGTTCGGTGACTTCCCACCAGTGGCAACCGCAGATGGCGTGGTCCCCATCCACAAGGGTGAAATGCACCTGAAGAATACTGACTTGCACAGTCAGAAAGACAAAGGATTGATACCCCTCACCACTCCAAAAGGGGAGATCATGTGGGTTCACCCTGATTTGGTAGAAGACCAACAATGGACGAACACCTCGTCCAAGAAGAAAAGAGGAAAGGCTAAGTCATCCAACATGATTAGCCCCTCTGTTAATGAGAATGATGATTTGCTCAAACCGCTTACTGACTCAGAAGACGAGAGGATCGTTCTAGCGGCATATCCAGAAGGCAACCCCGGCACTCGGTCAGGGAAGGCTTACTTGAGGGACTACAACCAGAACCCTCAAGAAACTGAAGAACAGCCCCAAGACGCTGGGGGTTCTGTACCAAAGAGGCCTGCTGATAAAGGGAAGCAAAAGGAGCTCCGGTTCAACAGAAATCTCCACCAGGAATCCGAAGAATCGAGTGCTCCATTTCAATTCAATGTCATGGCACAGCTGGCCAACATACCGGCCAGAATCACATTATATGAGCTCCTAAAGTTGTCAAAAACTACCAAAGAAGCTCTAATTGAAGCTTTGAAGAATACGGAGAGCTTCATCACACAAGTTGCTCCAATTCCCGAAGTTTCTGAAGATCAAACTTGTCGGCAATGTCTGCAAGCTGCAAGAAGTTTACCTTGCATATCGTTTACTCAAGAAGATATGCAGGTTAAACACAAACATGACAGACCTTTGTATTACACGGGGTATATCGGATCTTCCGAAATCAGTCGTGTCCAGGTGGACCCGGGCTCTGCACTCAGCATCATGCCTTATAGGGTCATGCAGGTCTTAGGGATCCCTATGTACAGGTTACACACTACCCAAACCACCATCTTTAGGTTCAATGCAAACAACACTCGGCCCCTTGGGAAGATCAAACTCAGATATCAAATTGGAGACCTCAAGTCCGAGGTGACATGCTACATTATAGACGCGGACACTTCCTACAATCTATTATTAGGAAGACCCTGGATACATGCAAACCGCATTGTCCCGTCTACCCTACATCAGGTCATGAAATATGCCGAAGATGAAGGAGAAGTCCGAACTCTAATTGCAGAAAAGTATCCCTTCCGAGGGGTAGAAAACTTTCACACGGACTCGGTTTTTTACCTGGAATCCCAAGAGAAAGAAGACGTGGAGAGTGGCAATGAAGCCGACATTGAACCAGATCCTGATGAAGATTGTCCGTGGGAATTGAATTTAGATGTAATGGGTCAAGATGAGGGTAATAATAATGTACCGAGCGAGGGTGAATGGTGCATTAATGAAGATTTTCTTTTAGCGTACTTGCCTGATGTGTCCTCTAGAAATAAACCAGTAGAGAATAATTCTAATGCAGGTACCAACCCATAGCACGCACTGTGTACGAAGGCATCACTTGTCTTGCCTCTCAAGTCATTCTTCGCTTCGGATGAAGAAGCAGAAGATGTACAGAAGGCTTTCTTCAAAGTCCCGTCCAAAAGGAAAGGACAGAAGCCGATCTGTTTTGGTAAAGTTAAACCCGAACAACTCAAACGAAGAAGTTCAGAGGAAAACGACGGAAGTCCCCAATTCCATTACCATGAACCTAATTCTATACACTTAATGAAACGAATGGGGTATAACTTTAATGAGAAACAGGGTCTGAATTTCGAAAAAGGTAGACGAACCCCAATCCAAAAGTCTCTAACTCCTATAGGAAACCCTCCAGATTATTATCAAAAAACTGGAAGGGGCTTAGGTTATGTCACAACTCCCCCTGCCTCAGAAAATGATGTCAGTAATTATCTGCGTCAGGATCATTCATCTGGAACATCTTCCTGGGAATCCGATGTCAGTGTCGGACCTTTCTTTAAAGGTCTGACTGTAAACATGGCTTCAACTAGTCACCCCGATGAAGATGCAGGGGGTGATAAAGAGTTAGTTGAATCAACCGACGATCCTTGGATCAAGCGTCTTAACATCTTGTGGGATATGCGCTTCGAACAACGCGAACCACCCACTGAAGATAAGGTGATCCAGGTCAATATGGGAGACGAGTCTGACCCCAAACCTATCTTTATAGCTGAAGACCTGTCATCATCCGAAAAAGAAGACCTTATATCTCTCATCCGAGAATATATAGATGTCTTCGCTTGGAATTATGAAGATATGCCTGGCCTTGACCCGAAGGTTGCCGTGCACCGCCTTAACATCGATCCGGATGCAAAACCCGTTAAACAACAACAACGCAGGTTTCGTCCAGAGATCATGGAGTCAATTGAGTCTGAAGTGAAAAAGCTTATAGACTCAGGTTTTGTCTGTTGGCCTTCTTGTTTTGATGATGTTTAACAAACAATTTACTACTAATGTTGTTTGTCTAGTATTCGTGCATTCCTATGTTTTGTAGACAAACAACGTTGTTGGAGGATGGATGGATTGCGCCATAACGACGATATCAAATGGAGGTTGGCGGAATTGTGGAGTGAAGCATCGTACAATTCAAGTTCAAGATCCAAGTTTAGCTTCATCCGCGAGATTACCAAGAAGAGCTACAATGAAGATCAAGATCAAGCTTTGGTAACATTTAGTTTAGGTTTTATATTATGTGTGTTAGATACTTTAAGCTCAATATTATACACACACATTATATTGGTTTTCATGTATATATATAGTTTCATATATACATATACGTTTGGTTTCCATGTATATATATAGGTATATATATATATATACATAGTTTTGAGTTTTTATGTTCATAAATATGAGATTACACATTTCATATTTATATTGTGTTTTGGTTTAGCTATATAGATATGAAACAAATTTACATTCATATATATAATTATATGTTTCATACTCTATTGCGTTTTTGTAAACATTGCATATAATATGTAATTTTGTGAAAATACTGTCTTATTAGTTTATAGACTTCAATATCAGTTTATACATGTTTTACTAAGTCTATAAAATCATTTTACAAAAGTTTCAAAACATGGTTTAACCAAAATATCAAATTTCACATGTTTACGTTTTCGTATTTTGAACCACTTTGCAAAATGATGATTTTTCACAAATGGGAAATGCAATTTGGAAAATTCTTTTTGTAACATGTTTGTTTTCATGTTTATATACATTTCCCAAAGTTTCATAATTTTCAGAAGTCAAATGAATATTTTACAAATTGTTTAAATGGGTCAAAAACAGTTTTTTTTTTTCTGGGATGTCAGAATTCGGTCGACCGCACCGGTCGACCGAACCCGAGGTCAAAATCTCACTGGGCTGACAGAAAGCTGTCGGTCGACCGGTCCGGTCGACCGATGAAATTTTCGGTCGACCGATGACTTTTCCGGTCGACCGACAGGCGCGTTCTCAGCTTCTAACGGCTATTTTTATTACCGTTGCTGGGGGCTTTTTAGTCTTTCTGTTTTGGGATTTTGGCTGAGCCTTTGAGGGGGTATATATACCCCATTGCTGATGTCTTTTCAAGTTAATGAAGAAGTTTTTAAACAAGTTTTAAACAAGGTTTGAGTGTGTTTAAGGGTTTGTTTTGTGTGTGAAGAAGTTTTATACAAGTGGAGGAAATTATTCTCTTGATTGGGCTTCACTCTCCATCTCTCCATCTTGTTATCAAATTGAGAAGTTTTCTAAACTCAAACTCTAGCTTTACATTTATTACTTGTTTGATTATAATTGTTATTAAGCTAGATTTTATATTTGAGTTTAGTTGAATTGATTTTATTTACTCATTGTTACACACACCCACATTGAGCTTTTAGTATTTACATACATAGTATAGTTGGGTGATGAGTGATTGTAACATTGAGTTGTGCTTTAATTGCGTTCTCATCTATTGTAGAGAACAAATTCATATTTGTTACTTTGTGAGATTGTAAAGTTTTCGGTGAGCTAGAAAACCGAGTGTGTAGTTCCTAGAGGAGAGGAACGGAGACGTAGGTCGAGGGGACTGAACTCCGTGAAGAAAATTGTGAGGAGTGACGTTGTTCGGTGAGCGTTGAAAACCGACATTGTGAGGTGTGTAGAAGTTCCGGCTTCCAAACCGGATTGTGATAGTGGATTTCTCCCCGGGAGTGGGGAGCAGAGACGTAGGACGGAAGGTCCGAACTCCGTGATCATATTGTGTGTTTGAGCGTGCTTTGGCGTTTATTTATACTTGTGTTTATATTTCTTATCGCTATTGTCATTAGCTCATTATTTATATGATCCACTATCTAGTTCATATTGTTTACCCTTGTGTTAGTTGACATATCCTTGCATATATCATATTGAACATCTCTTTGGTAGGATATATCATCTTGTGTTGGTTTATATATCCTTGCACATATTTCTATCATATAGGATATATCATCTTGTGTATATTGCATATTCTTGCACATATCTCTTTGTATATCTATCTTGCAAGAATATATTTGTTAATTAATTTTAATTGGCATTTAATCGGATTAGATTAGCATAAGACCCTAATCACCCCCCCTCTAGGGTCTAACAAATTGGTATCAGAGCTTGGTGCTCTTTGATTTAAGGACTAACTGCCTTGAGTTAAAGATCCAAGTTATTTTATTGTGCTAATCTTGTTTTGATTGCATTTGCATTGCTTGCAGATATATAGATTATGGATATGAATGATGCATCTTGTTTAGGCTATGATTCTAGTGTTGCTCCTAGATTAGATAATTTTCCCTATGCCCAATGGTGTTTTAGATTTAAGCTATTTGTTAGATCTAAACATTTTGACTTATGGGAAATTATAGATGATGCTTATATTGTGACCATTTTGGAGAAATCCAAATGGAATAAGAATGATCATCGTATGTTTACAATGAACAATATTTTGTTAGAATATTTGCTAAACGATTTTAATTCATCTATGTCTAACAAGTTTGTTCATTTTGATAGTGCTTACAAACTTTGGAAATTTATAGAAGCACATCAAGGGGACTTGGAGGCGATCCAACAAGCTTTGGAGGATCCCGCTTCAAGTTCTAAAGGAGCATCATGCACACGGCCACTAGGCGATAGCCCTAGTGAGGTTTGCAAGTTCAAATCTACTAATGATTTACCTAATGATGAACTTGTTTGTGCTAGTGAAAAATTATTACATGCCTACAACAAATTGCAAAATGATTTTAATGATTTAAAATGCAAGCATGATAATTTAGAATCCGATCATGAGAAGCTAGTATCCAAGTTTGATATCATTGCTAAAGAAAATGAAAATCTTAAAGAAAACAATGATATGTTAAACTTGGAAAATGAAAAATTAACCTCATCAATTTCTAGCTTAACTCATGAAAGAGATAATGCCTTGTTAGAAGTAAAGAACATACAAAATAATACTGCTTCTTTTATAGATGATTATTTATGTTCTACTTCTAAAGGTGCATATGTGCCTAAAAATGAAGACTTGAATCTTATGAAAAATTCCATTTCATCTTTAGATTCAACTTTGAAAATATGCATCAACAATCATAAGAAGCTTATGGATATGTGTGCCAAGTCTAAGAAATCATCGACTCATCATGCACACATATATAGCAAAGTTTATAAGTGTTCTATTTGCGGCCGTAAAGGCCATCTAGCAAAATTTAATTTTGCTATGATGCACACAAAATTAAAAATATCAATGCTCCTTGTGCATCTCATGTAGCTTATTCATCACATGTACACACACATGCACCCATTGCTCATCATAAGCATGCTCATGTGTATAGATGTGATCATTGTGGTCGTTTTGGTCATTTGGCCCAATATTGTTTTGATTTGAAAAGGAAATCTCATTTGCCAAATGTTTCTAGTAGACCACATGTTTTTAAATG
>BQKN01057243.1:0-16970 GCA_022839385.1 Asparagus kiusianus | reverse complement strand
ACACCCTCCAAAAAGCATTTGGGCGTGTGAAACGCCTTAGGACACCCCCAAAAAGCGTTTCGTCGTAAAAGGAGGCCAAGACACCCCCAAAAAGCATTTCGGCGTGAAACCACCCCAAGACACCTTCTTAAAAAAGCATTTCGGCGTGAAAAAAATTAGAGACACCCCTGGGATGTCTTGGTTTTGCCAAGACACCCCTCGGGTGTTTCGTCCTAGCCGGGACACCACCGGGTGTTTCGGTTCAGTCCGAAATTGTTCTGTCGTTGTCCCGCCGTTGACTTTTCGTCCGAACTCGGATTTGAGTGATTTCGGATGCGTTGGAATTTTGACGGCGAGCTCTGTAGATCCCACTGGTTGGATTATCAGTGTGGTGATCGGGACACGGCGGACGTTGGTCCAATTGCGGTGATCGCGGGGTTTTCGGTCAATCCGTATCCCCGTGTTTCTGACATTCGTTGGCTCACGTAGTCCGTCGGTTCACTTCAGGCGCTCACCGACGTCATTTGAACTCTTGTGAACCGGGTAGTGACATTCATCGTCGCTTGTTAACACTGAGCTGTTTGTGGGGACCTATCGGCAATTTTTGACGCCTACAGTGAGTCGACTCACGGGCTGAAATCTACATATCTCACAAGTGCAATACGTTCATCTCGAACCATACTTCCATTATACTGATCTACGACTCACTAACTATCATTGTTAAACCATGAGGCAGTGAAAAGTTCATACATAACATGAGAAACGAATACTTGCATGTTAAATCTAACATTTAACCCCTAAACATGAAAGAGAGCATTTAATCAAAATAAAAACTCATATTTTCATTTCTTTAAATAAATTCCTAGATCTGGTTTTTATCAAAAACTTGTTGGTGGGAGTTTAAAATCCGAAATACACAATCTTTAGCATTTACACTAACAAGAACATCGTTTTATACTTGAAAATATGTCTTAGGCTCAATAAAACTCATGAAAAACGTTTATAAATTCATAAAAGCATGGGAGAGAGATTGGGCGAGATGTTACTCGCCTCAGATGTGATGAAGATCGATCCCCCTTCGCTGAAATCCAAAGGAAACGCTGAAATCCCCCTTGAAACGCCCCCAAAATCACCAAGAATACCTAGGGTTTGAGAGAGAAGAGGGAGAGGCTAGGGTTTCTGGGGAGAACTGATGAAAATGAGGTGTTCTCGGGTAGAAGAGCATATATATGAGTGGATAAACCCGACCCGAAACCCACAAACCCGAACTGAAAGAGTCCAGAAAAACACGATGAGTCGACTCATAACTTATTATGAGTCGACTCATGGGTCATGGGTCGACTCATAATTCGTGAGTCGACTCAGCAGAAGCTAAAAGACAACAGGACTCGATATCGTGAGTCGACTCATGACAGTCATGGGTCAACTCAACCTGATGAGTCGACTCATGAAGAGTTATGGGTCGACTCATGAGCTGGAAATTGCATACTTCGATTTCTTTTGCACATGATTTGCAAATTTGCAACTCAACCTCATACCTGGAGCATATACACATCCTGATAAGCTCAAAATACTAGTTTTATGCACAACCATGCTATGAAGATATTTATTATATATTAAATATTATGTCTCACTAATATTCACATATATGAATCATCAAAGTCAATGGGGTCTTACATTGACCGACGTTGATTTTCATCGCAACGCGTTGACCGGTACCTATACAGTTTATGCTCTTAATCCGTTGGAGTGTGGCAATCCTAAATGTTAGGGTTGTAGGACAAACTGTTAAAGCTGATTCATCTGCATGAATGGATCTTATCCTGAAGTTGTCGGATCCATGAGTCACGAGACCAATTAATGAAGCTGGTGTGTCAATAACTCTTGCCTTTATAGGATTTTTGGCAAACCCTCAGCCATCAACGGGTTTGATGAGCCTTTGCCAACTACCGTTTGAGTCAGGTTAGCATGTAGATTGCTTAAGTCCATTCTGCACGTGACGTTGTGCCAAAAGAGTTAACTCTTTTAGTGCTACAAGGTTGAATATGTAGACTTCGTCTTTCTCATGGGAATAGACTACCCGACAACACGTGTTAGGCGCTGACTTATCCCTACTTAGGCTTCGTGATAAAAGTCCTCAAACTTGGATTCTGGTGTCTTCTTCAATTGGTGAAAGACTAAACCGGTAACGCGTGTTAGGCGCTAACTTATCCCTATTTAGGATTCGGAATAAAATTCCTCGCGCGTGTAAGGTGCGGATTAGGAGTTGCAAAGTGGTGTCTTCTCTTGGGGCAAAGACGAACCCGATGCTAGAGAGGAAGAATTTTATATTCTATTTCTAGTTGTAAAAAAAACTCAATGTGGGGTCTTTACTTCGAGAATCTAAAGAGTAAAACTAAGAGTGGGATCTTCACCCCGAGAATCGAAAAGATTCGGATAATCCTAACTGTTTGAAGGTTTGATTACCGAATTAAAGGTAAATTTCTTATTTATCGAGAGTGAATTGTGATTTTGTCCTAACTGTATGAAGGTTTGACCAAGCGAGAGTTTGAGGTGACCCTAACTGTAGGAAGGTTTGATCACTCGATTTGAAAGTGGACCTCTCGTTCATGGAAAGAATCGAGAGGAGATTTTGGTTTTTGCCCTATCGGTAGAAGGTTTGACCAAATGCGGGGGTTAAGCAATCCTAACTATTTAAAGATTTGATCATTCAATTTGTGGACCTCTCGTTCATGGAAAGAATCGAGAGAGGATTTGGGTTTATGTCCTAACTGTTTAAAGGTTTGACCAAGTGGGAATAAAAGTATAAATCACAATGGCAGTGTTGACTTGTACGAATCACTTAAATGACGAGATCTTAATACCAAGGGGATTTGACAATCACAATAGATCATTCGAATTAAAATTTACAGTGATATGTCAGGAGTTTAATAGTGAGAGTTTAGTGTTTATCATTTTGTTTGTAATGACCGGGTTATCCCTAAGAATATTACATGTAACATTCTTCTGGGAACTTCCCATTACATGAATTATCCACCCCCAGCTTTCTTTGTGACCGATTGCCCATCAGTCTGAGGATGATAAGTTGTGCTGAAACTGAGATTGGTCCCAAGGCTCGCCTGCAAAGTCTTCTAGAATTTTGAGGTAAATCGGGTATCACGATTTGAAACGATGCATTATGGAACTCCGTGCAATCGTACGATCTCCTCCATGTATCTTTGAGAAAGATGTTCCATTGACTATCCTACTCGGAATAGAATAAAGTGAGCCGATATGGTTAATCGATCTACGATCACCCAAATAGCATCATTCTGTCTAGTGCTCCGAGGTAAGCCAGTAACGAAGTCCATGGTAACATACTGCCACTTCCATTCCGGAATAGGTAATAGCTGCAAAAGACCTACGATGCGCTGATGCTCTGCCTTCACCTGCTGACATACAAGGCACTTAGCCACACCACGAGCCACATCTCTCTTCATACCATGCCACCAAAAGTTTAGTTTCAGATCCTTGTACATCTTCGTACCACCAGAGTGAATAGAGTACGGTGACCTGTGAGCTTCCCGTAATATCTCCTCTCGAACATCTCCTTCTGGTACGCAGATACGACTCCCAAATCATAAGGATCCGTCCTCATGAACAACAAATTCTGGCCGAAGACCAGCCACTTCTAACTCTCTGCACTTCTGAAGAAATGAGTCATCTGCTTGTGCAGCCTTGATTCGCTCGACCAGTGTTGATTGAATCTGAAGATTCATCAAAGAAGCGATGACTCCTAGAAGAAGAACTTCTATACTCATATCCCTCACTTCCTGCTGAAGTCTCCACTGAGTTGTGAGGGTCATGATCGCCGGCAAACGACTCAAAGCGTCCGGCACTACATTGACCTTGCTAGGTGGTACTGAAGGTCAATGTCATAATCTGCCATCAGCTCTAACCATCTGCGTTGTCTCATGTTAAGCTCCTTTTGTGTGACAATGTACTTCAAGCTCTTATGATCCGTAAACACCTTCACCTGCTCTCCCAACAAATAGTGTCTCCAAAGCTTAAGAGCAAAAATCATAGCTGCTAACTCCAGGTCGTGGGTAGGGTAATTCTGCTCATGCTTCTTCAACTGACGAGAAGCATACGCTACCACATGACCATCCTGCTAAAGAACGCATCCCAATCCTCTACCTGATGCGTCACAAAACACCTCAAAGTTCCTACTCTTATCCGGTATCGTCAGGACTGGGGCCGAAATCAATCGAGACTTTAACTCCTCAAATGCCTGCTCACAAGCGTCGGACCAGACGAATTTAATATCCTTCCTCATAAGACGCATCATCGGTTCCACAATCTTCGAGAAATCCTTGATGAAACGCTGGTAGTATCCAGCTAATCCCCGGAAGCTCTTAATGTCGGACACCGACTTAGGGGTAGGCCAATCCTTAACAGCATCTACTTTATCCGGGTCCACAGATATGCCGTCTCCCGACACTACGTGTCCTAGAAACGCAATGCAGTCTAGCCAGAACTAACACTTACTATACTTGGCAAATAGCCGATGCTCTCTTAAGGTCTTTAACACGTACCGCAAATGCTCTGCATGTTCCACTTCACTCTTAGAGTACACCAGGATATCATCAATAAACACTTCTACAAACTTGTCCAACACATCATAGAATACCAAATTCATCAGGTTCATGAATGTCGTCAGTGCATTAGTCACACCAAACGGCATCAGTTAGAACTCATAATGTCCATATCTCATCCGGAACGTAGTCTTGGGAACATCAGAGTCCTTGACCTTCACCTGGTGATATCCACTCCGTAGATCCAGCCTAGAAAATACTCTCGATCCTCCCAATTAGTCAAAGATATCATCGATACGGGGAAGAGGATATCTATTCTTCACTGTCATAGCATTCAACTCTCGGTAGTCGATGCACATCCGCTTGGATCTATCCTTCTTATTCACAAGCAATACAGGTGCTCCCCAGGCCGATACACTGGGTCGTATCAATCCTCTCTGCAAAAGATCATCCAATTGAGTTCAAAACTCGGCCAACTCAGCCGGAGGCATACGATAACGGGTCTTGGAGATTGGAGCAACTCCAGCTTCAATTCTATGGAAAACTCAATTGCTCGATCCGGTGGCAATCCGTAAATATCATTGGGGAACACATCTTCAAATTCTCGAACTACAGCTGGCTTCTCGGATCCCACTTGCATTGCAGCTACTGTCGCCTTCTTCGGTCTAGCTCTGTACTCTACAGGTCCAACCGATGTACTACCACTAAGGAATTCAAACCTCGGGTGATCCGGTATCTCAAATACTACACTCCGATGGCGATAATCAATGGTGGTAAAGAATGACCCCAACCAATTATAAAACCCTAAAAATTTGGATATAATGTGATAAATAATTATAAATATGTTATATAGTGAAAATAATATATCTTTGATGTTTGAGTATGATAAGGATTGATTTGAGGTCAATTCAATGTATATTTGTGAATATATGAGTTCAAATTCACAAAACATGTACAAAGGCAAAGAGTGAGAATCTGAGAATTTTGACCAGTTGAGAGTTTTTATGTTTTTCATACTGTTTCAGTCAGAATCTGGAAAAGTGTATAAGATCAAAGTTGTAGGTCTCTTCAAGAACTTTCCAATGAGTCTTAGATCACCTCATTCCGAGATCGGACGAGAAATATACAGCCTTTATACCAAACACCAGTCTGAGCATGACCCAGAACACTGTGCAGTCGACCGCCGTGGTCGCTGCGGTCAACCGCTGGGTGAACATGGTTCTGTCAGTTCTGTTTTGGGTCGGGTTTTGTTTATACCAAACCCAGTTGTTACCCTAGGTATTTATACTCGTTTTGAAGCTCTCAGAACCCTCTTTTGAACCCTAATAGCCTCAGCCCCCTCCTCTCTCTTTTTCAAACCCTAAAACCCCTTTCTTTGGCGATTCTTGGAGGATTTTGGAGGAGTCGACGCGAGATCCATTGGTGTTCAGCGAAGGAGGATCGTTCTCACTCGTTTTGAGAGTTCATCTACACCCCTCAGGCGAGTAACTTCTCGCCCAGCCCTATCCCATGTTTTAAAAGGTTTTCTAATGATTTTAATGAGTTTTGTTGAGCCTAAAATGTATGTTGGAGTATAAAAAGATGTTCTTTATAGTATATGATGCGAAAACCTTGTGTTTCGGTTTATAAGATGTTCTTTACATTTTAGATGGTTATGTGTTATCTGCATTTTTTGAATTGTGAATTGTTATTATCAGCGTGGGATTGTTGATGACGATATTTCAAATAATAAATTAATGTTTTCTAGATTAATTAGAATTATTATTATGAGAAATAATTTTTAAAAGAGTTATTTTGGAAAAAGCGGTTTAAATTGAATTATTATAATAATAAATGAGTTGAAAGAATTTATTTTGGAAAATGGGTTAGTTTTGAATAATTATAATGTTAAATAATTTTAAAGGAATCTATTTTTGGAAAAGATTATTTTTAAAATTAATCAATTTATGAGCATGATGATTGGAAATTGCGACATTTCATGTGTATTTATTTGATAGTTGTAGTTTCATCTTGTACTGTTATTAGTTGTTGTTCATTTCATGTTCATGATTCATGACACTGTTACATAGTATTTATTGTATTTATCATCCCTTGTTATAATTGAGAATCATTAGGATTTTATGGCTATAGTGACCTGTGTGACATGAATAAGACCTAGAGGCATGTGTTGTGTTGATTTAGAAAATACAAGAGAGTTGGGATGGGGAAGTCCATGTTCATGTGATCGGATAAGGCTGTTGATGTATATTCCAGGCTCGCACCGGTGAATTCGTGTAGTCACTGGGGTGGGTCTGAGGAGCTGTGATATATGTGATTGTGATTATATTCCAGGCTCGCGCCGGTGAATTCGTGTAGTCACTGGGGTGGGTCTGAGGAGCCGTGATATATGTGATTGTGATTATATTCCAGGCTCGCGCCTGTGAATTCGTGTAGTCACTGGGGTGGGTCTGAGGAGCCGTAATATATGTGATTGTGATTATATTCCAGGCTCGCGCCGGTGAATTCGTGTAGTCACTGGGGTGGGTCTGAGGAGTTGGGATATTTATGATTTGCGACAGTCAGTTATCCGATGATATGAGCGTTGACTCTGTGTGAGTTTTGAACTGGTGACCTGTTATAGGATGACTAGTTACATGACCTTGTTACTTAAGGTGATTAGGATTCTTGTGTGAGATGTAGGTCAGTTGTGTTCTTTTCATACATAGATTGGTGTTAATATTTAATTATTTACAATTTGAGACATATAGTATATACATGAGGGTTTCCTTGTTTGGATTATTTCGCTCGACGTACTACGTCTCATCATATATATTTTTAAGTATTAATTCCATCCAGTGTATGCCCTTGTGACTTGGATGATTTCTGATCGCTAGCTGCATGACCTCGTTACCTGATCGATTTTGGATGCTTTATGTTTTAGTAGTGTTTTCGCATGTTGATTTTGTCGGATTTTCAATTGTACGTCCTTTTGTCATTTCTATTATTGTATCGATTTCCGCCTTGGTTTTCGTTTGTTCTATTTTTCTTTTGTGGGGTCTTATCGTGTGCCATGCACCCTGATGTACACCTGTTTTCTCTGGTGTACGTCAGACTTAGGAGAAGAACAGGTTCATCAAGAGCTAGAGGATTCTTAGCAGGGATGCCTAACGGATAGAGCAGAAGAAGAAGCTAAAGTTTAGTTATTGGTCCTCAGTTTTCTTTTGTACTACCTTTTACTTCCGTTTGATCAGTGTATTTTTTATATTCTCTAGTATTTCATTCAGATAGTTTTGTATAAGGGCATGTTAATCCGAATATTATGTCTGGGATGAATATTCATTTGTGATATGTATTATTTTATTATGTGTTGTTCATTATATTCTTACTGATTGTGATCGGGGACCTGTGACTTCGCATTGTATTTATTTCTAGACGCTTAGCGTATTGGATTGAGAAGAAAAAGAAAAAAGAAAAAAGAATGGTTGTGTATATTTCTTCTCAATCTAATACGTCGCGAGCTTGTTCACGTTCCGATTCCCGGGTATTTTGGGAAGCGGGGCGTGACAGGTTTTAGTGGTGGCCCATGCAGGTCACGGTCCTGAGTCATCACTAGTAAGAATATAGTGGACAATTTAGATACATATCATATTTCATCCGTAAGACTATTCTTGAGCTCTTATTCCATTTTCTTGATAGATTTTGCTTCGTCCCTATCTTATCACTCTTTGACTCCGGAGTTTCCACGGTTCTTGTCCCATCGCTTCGCGATTACCCACTCTTTGTATCTCTGATCTATCCTCGTTCGGGTCATTATTTTATGTGTTATTATTTTTATAACTATGTTTTATTTGATTTGACTTATATATCGCTTAATTATATTGATTTCTGTATTATTTATTATATTATTTTATGTATCATATGCAGTGTTATATTGTGTGTTTTTCATTAAAAATATATACTATTACTTATATATTTTCAATTGTTCAAGTCATATCATTAAGTGTTTTGCATTGCTCTAGGTTTCACACACACATTACATAGCATATCTGATATTTAGATTATTTTCTTGTGTTTAAAAATATACTTTTGCATATTTATATTGTGTATGTGTGCACTTATCTGTCATACCACCTGTTATTTACTTATGTTTTAGATTATTATATATTGTTCATATTTTTAGTAATATACTTTAATAAGTTCATGAATTTAATATCACTATATTCTTATCCTTTACCTTTTCAGTATATAGTTTCTTATCAGTTAGTTTGTCTTGTTAGATTATTTTAGTATGTTCGCATTGGTTTTGTTATTTTTAAGAGCCATGTATTTTGATATTTAAGCAATTATTCATATTGTCAAGTTTAGAGTTGAGTTACTAATTATATAGTTATTTTGTTACATTAATTATTATCCTTTTATAACTAATATAAAAGATTATTCTAAATAGCATATATGAGTATGTAAAGTATTTATTCATGGTTTGTTATAGTGTATGTAGGCGTATAAAACTGCCTATAGGTCCCTTAACACAGCTCGACGACGCCGATCGATAAACAGACCATCGGGCGACGTATCCAAACACGACCGTTAGCCCGCAAACACCGAAGCCAAACGATACGCGACGAAGCGGACTAACGAGGCTACGAAGCTGACGAATCGCACGCGAGCAACGGAATGCATCCATTCGCGTGCGGAATCAAGCCAACGGTTCGGGGAGTCAACGAGTCATCCAACCAAGAGCGGACTCGGATGAATCGCGATCGAGTTAAGATCAGTTTCGGATTCGAACTCAGAAGCGGATCTACTGCCAAATCAGGTCAACGAATCGAATCCGAACCAATCAATCGCAGAACCGGAAAACGGGCACAAAGAGGCAAAACGACAAACACCTGGAGGTCAGCTCACCGAGCCACCAAGGAGGCTCGGTGGCCGAGCCACCAAGTGGTGGCTCGGCGGCCACCAAGGTGGCTCGGCCACCACCGAGCCACCATGTGGTGGCTCGGTGGCCGAGCCACCTATAGGTGGCTCCGCGGCCACCACAAGGTGGCTCGGTGGCCGAGCCACCAAGGTGGCCGGCCACCCTGTGCCAGGGGCACAGTGAAGGTAGCCTATAAATAGGCCCCCCCTTGTTCATTTGAAGAGGTTGGATTTTGGAGAGGCGAAGCCCTGCTGGATTGGAGACTCAGAACTTAAAAAAAGATCTCAACTTTAGGACTTCGAGGACTCGCTCATCCAGATCTGGTGCTCGGCGATCGTCAACGCCAAAAAAGGCAGGTGTTCGAGAGGACCGGATCTCAGATCTACGCAGGCGTACTCCGGATCAAAGCTTGGTCTTTGATCCCGAGGTTTGGGCGATTTGTCCCTTGGTGAACTAATCCCCCCCGGCTATTATTTCCTTAGTGAAATAATACCCGTCGTACTGTGTAGATCCGACCGGATCTAGATCTCGCGGTGGTCCACGGATAAACCCCGGCGCAGGCAAACAACCCACGTAAGCGAGCGACCGTAAAACAGGAGCTCGTGATTTGTTCGACACAAAAGGAGAAAGTTGTAATCTTTTCTTTATTTTTCTTTGATTTCATTGTAACCGAATCTTATAAAAAGACCGGATCTTTGTAACTCAAAAAATTGTTATTTAAAGATGACAATGGAATCAACAATGAAGAAAGACAAGATTTTTACCGCGAACAATCTGGCGACCACAGTGGGAGCCACCGATCTCGTTGCCGAGATCGTTGCGTCGTAGCCGCGGATCCCGATCCCGGTCGTGGAGGAGGTCGAATACGAGTTCGACCAGCAGAAGTTCGAGGAGTACTTGTCGTCCTCGTCCGGATCAACCTCCCCCCGCAAGTCCAAGAAGTTCTCCTCCAGGAGAAAAACTCGTTGGTATGAAGACGTTGAAAATACCAAAGAAGATCTTGCCCCGTTGGATGCCAAAGTCGCATCGGGTGAGATCCCTCCAATTCCCAACCAGGTCGGATCTGCTCTGGCCAACCCTGCCGCCCCAGAGGGCGTGATGACTCTCTCGAAGAGAGCCCGCCAAAGGCAACGTCAACGCCTTGCGAAGCAATTCGCAAAGGCCATGGAGTCAGTTGACGGGATCCGCTACAACGCGGATCTGAAGAACAAGAGAGGCAAACAGCCTCAACAAATGATGAGTGGCAGCTCCTCCAAGCCGCCAACCAATGAATGGGTCCGTGTTAAACGGAACCGTTCGACATTGGAAGAGCGCATTCGCAAGCGCCGCGCGATGTCAGCGCAGGCACGGGCTCAAGTCCAAGAAGCCCGTAGAAGGCTACAGAAAGAGGTGGCCAAGAAGTCGCCATCAACCCGCAAGGTCTGGAGGCCGAAGTCCGAAGTGGCGATTCAGGCCAAAGAGCAACCTTCGCAGCCTTCGAAGCAGATTCAACCTGCGGCGAACCAAACGAAGTCGCCGACAATTCCCATGGCTACTCCGGGAGGTCACACAGAATTATCCCGGAGAAAGAAGTCAGTTTTGGAGCGCCTCGGCCCACTTCCCGATGGACGCTATAAAGCTCCAGTCAAGAACGTTTGGGCCCGATGAAGAAGCCCCGAATGACTCAACATGCTGGGGGTTGCCGTCATTTTCAGCACGACAAGGATTTCAAGGCAGCTGTGCGCGCCAATTTGCGCATCGAAGTCCAGGAGTCCGCTGAGAACACACGCCCACAAAGGCATGTTTCGAGGCGCGTAACTTTTGAAAGCCCAAAGAAGGCAGTTTTCCCTCAGAAGGAAACGTTGACATCCGATGATGATAACGTTGTAGGCGTATAAAATTGCCTATAGGTCCCTTAGCACAGCTCGACAACGCCGATTCAACAAACGGACCATCGGGCGACGTATCCAAACAAAACTGTTAGCCCACAACGCCGAAGCCAAGCGATATGCGACGAAGCGGACTAACGAAGCTAACGAACCGCACGCAAACAACGGAATGCATCCATTCGCATGCGGAATCAAGCCAACGGTTCGAGGAGTCAACGAGTTATTCAAACAAGAGAAGACTCGGATGAATCACGATCGAATCAAGATCGTTTCAGACTCAAACTCAGAAGGGGAGTTACCGCCAAATCTGGAATCAAGTCAACGAATCTTTTCCAGATCAATCAACCGAATCACGGACAGAACCGGAACCGGAAACAACAGAAAACGACGAAACGGACAAACACCCGGGGGACTCGGTCGAAACCGAGCCACCCTGAGGTGGCTCGGTGGCCGAGCCACCTCAGGATGGCTCGGCCAAGGCCGAGCCACCCCAGGGTGGCTAGGCTCAGAACTGTGCGTGGGCACAGTTCTGAGTGCCTATAAATAGGCCTTCTGTTCATTTGTTCAAGAGGTTAGATTTTGGAGAAGGCGAAGCCCTGCTGGATTGGAGATTCAAAACATAAAAAGATTCGAACTTTAGGACTTCGGGGACTCCCTCATTCAGATCTGGTGCTCGGCGATCGTCAACGCCAAATAAGGCAGGTGTTCGAGAGGACCGGATCTCAGATCTACGCGTACATACTCCGGATCAAAGCTTGGTTCTTTGATCCCGAGATTCGAGCGATTATTTCCTTGGTGAAACAATCCCTCCGGCTATTATCTCCCTTGGTGGAATAATACCCGTTATACTGCGTAGATCCGACCGGATCTAGATCTCGTGGTGGTCCACGGATAAACCCCGGCGCAGGCAAACAACCCACGCAAGCGAGTGACCGCAAAACAGGAGCTCGCGATTTGTTCGACAAACAAGGAAACAAAGTTGTAATCTTTCTTTTCTTTTATTTTGATTTTCATTGTAACCGGATCTTATAAAAAGACCGGATCTTTGTAACCGATAAACAGTTATTGAGATGGCAATGATATCAATGAAGAAAGACACAATTTTTCCCGCGAACAAACGTTATACCTGAGAAGTTGTGCCAACACACGATAGATTACTCCGACCTTCAAACAGACGAGTTGTACTATCGTGTTGGGGGTACGAGGAAAACCAAGAAGAGGAGTCCTCAAAGACTAGAGACTCAATGCCCCTGTTCCAAACTCATTCGGGCGGTATTGTCTGAGTGTAACTGCATCAAGGCAGTCCCCGAAAGAGTTTCGGTGTTCGAAAGACTTAGTACCAAAACGCCAAAACCAAGGCCTAGGCGTTTCTGACGAAGAAGAACGGCGGTTGAAGATGGAGAATTTCCGAGGGTCACCGCTAACATGACCAGCAAAAGGACATCGACACAGGGTAGTCCCGAGTCGATTCCGGAAGCACCCCGGTGTGTAACCCGTCTGCAGTCTGGAGCCATCATACGAGGAACTTACGGTAGGGTTCGGACGTGACCACCTTCAGAAGATGAAGAATCGGATGCCTGCTCTACGGTCGCATCAGATAATACAGTGTCCAGCGAAGGACAACCCCGCGAGTCATTTATGATAAGCACAGAACAAGTGGCCAAGATACTCGAAGAAGCCATGGCCAAACAGCAGGAGAGCTTCAGGTTCGAAATGCAGATGGCCATGCAGAATATGAGAGAAATGCATGAGCAACAAATCCAGGCACTGACGAACCTGCAAGGCGAACCAAGCCGCCGTAATCAAGTTGTTCAGGAAGTTGAGCATACGGATGCGGATGAAGCTCGCAACGCCAATAACCCTCCCGTTAATGCAGGAGGTGGCAATGAGGATGCTAGTCACAACACCACGCTTCCACCTCAGAATCGTGCTGACGAAAACTCGGGTGAAAGTCTGAAAATCAAAAATCTCGAGAGCAAAATCAATACATTGATTTCCGCTCAAGAGATAAAGAAGACTGGCATTCCTTGTCCATACCCGAGAGAATGGGAATCAATCCCGTTTCCGGCGAAGTTCAACTTAATCAACTTCACGCCGTTTGATGGGAAGGGTTCACCCACTCAGCATATGATTTACTTCAAATCACACTTGGGGGTTATCTCCGGCAATGAGCCTCTGATGGTGCGGTCATTCGTTGGCACTCTTCGCGGAGCCGCCTTCGATTGGTATCGCCGCCTCAAGCCAGGTAGCGTGAATAGCTGGGATGATATGGAGACTAAGTTCCTCACCAACTTCTTCAACGACGACATCGAGATATCTATTGGATCGTTGCTGGACGAGAAACAGAAAGACGAGGAGTTAGTCGACACCATCGTCAAAAGGTTTCGGAACAAGGCGTTGAATTGCCGGGACCCGATCACTGAAGAGTTCATTCCCCAGACCTGCCACAACAATCTTTCGTTGGACGTGTTGGAAGCAATGGGGACAGCACCGTCCAAAACGTGGAAGGATCTGAAGGTCCGAGGGGAGCAAGCTGAGCGATTCCTCCGAAGAAAGAAAGCCGAGAGGGGTCAATCAACAACTAAGCCTCCGAATTCTAACTTCGCCTCCCGTGGTAAGGGCAAGACACCTGCAACGGCTGTCGATGCTAATCAAACGTCGCAACAGCAGTCCCGGAGACAGCAGAAGACTTCGGATCAGAGACCTCAAAAAGAGTACTCCTTCAAGGACGAAGATATTCCAGCCATCTTCGAATCACTCCTTAAAAATAACAAGATTAAGCTGCCACCGATCACGAATCAGGAGGAAGCTGACAATACTACGGATCCGAAGTACTACGCATACCACAGGAGGATCCTTCATCCCACCAAGGCCTGCTTTACTTTAAAGAATAGTATCCAGACCTTGGTTGAAGCCGGCGTCATAACGCTAGAGTAAGCCATTTGAGAACGACAACACTCCGATAAGTATAAGAGTATAAACTGCTTCTTAACACTCCGAAGAGTATACGAGTATAAACTGCTTCTCAATCCTCCGACCGGTATAAGAGGTTAAACTGCTCCCTAATACTCCAATAAGTGTATGAGTCTAAACTATTTCCTTTCTTCCACGGGAAGTTCCTGGAGAGTGCCATGCGTGGTATTCTTAAGGATAACCCGATCGTGCAGCTGATACAATGTACACCCAGTTTTGCAAAGAAAGCTGGGGGTGGATAATTCATGTAACAGGAAGTTCCCGGAAGAATGTTAAGTGTAATATTCTTAGGGATAACCCGGTCATGATGAATAAAGTGATAAACACTAAACTCCTAATTTCCGAACACTCTTTTGCTGAGATGAAATCCGATCACTTCATTGGATCAATTTTTCCTCACAAAACTCTTATTGGTGTTTGACAACTCATAGTCTCCACCACAGAAACCCCCACCGATCAAACTAATTGACGGCGGGACCACCAAAATTCTTTCCTGTTTAATCCATTCAAACTTCTGCTATGTTCGTGCACTCAACACTTTCATTGTTAGAGTCCGGATATAATTGACGAATTGTCAAAACCCCTTTTTGTTAAGTCTTTATCACTTAACATCAGGAACCCCATTTGAGTGATTTATACGAATCAACATTCCTACAGTGATTTGTACTCTCACTCTCACTTTTTACTTGGTCAAACCTTCCTACAGTTAGGGCCAAAACCAAAATCCCCTCTCGATTCCTTCAATGAACGAGAGGCCCACAAATCGAGCGATCAAACCTTCTTACAGTTAGGATCGTTTTAAACCCCCCACTTGGTCAAACCTTCCTACAGTTAGGACCACAACCAAAATCCCCTCTCGATTCCTCCAATAAACGAGAGGTCCGCTTTCAAATCGAGTGATCAAACCTTCCTACAGTTAGGGTCATCTCAAACTCTCGCTTGGTCAAACCTTCCTACAGTTAGGACCAAAATCACGATTCAATCTCGGTAAACGAGAAATTCATCCTTAGTTCGGTAATCAAACCTTCCGACAGTTAGGGTTATCCGAATCTTTTCGATTCTCGGAGTGGAGATCCCACTCTTAGTTTCACCTTTCCGGATTCTGGGGGTGGAGATCCCACCTCGAGTTTCCTTTCCTTCTTTGTTTGGGGAATAGAATATAAAATTCTTCCTTCCCACACCAATCATTTTCCAAAAATTTCGGATTCATTCTAGGAAGTTTATCCCGAATCCTAAGCAGGGATAAGTCTGCGCCTAAAACGCGCTGCCGGTTTAGTCTTTCCCCATAGAAAAAGACACCAGAGTTCGATTCTGGGGTATTTTATCCTGAAACCTAAGAAAGGATAAGTCTGCGCCTAACACGCGCCGCCGGTTAGTTCTTAACCGTTAAAAAGAACGCTCGACCACATATTCAACATTGTGGCAGGTTGTTATTAATAACACCAAAATCCATGCCTTATACGCATGGGGAATCTCATCCTGAATCCTAAGAAAGGATATACCGACGCCTAACACGCGTCGCCGGTTTAGTCTTTCTCCGCAGAAGAAGACACCAGAGTTTGATTCTGGGGTATTTTATCCCGAAGCCTAAGTAGGGATAAGTCAGCGTCTAAAACACGTTGTCGGGTGGCCTATTCCCGTAACAATAGCAAAGTCTACGTATTCGAAGTCGTAGCACAAAATCTAAGGGAGTTCATTCCGTTAGCGCAACGTTACATGCAGAACGGATTTAGACAATCCGCATGCTAGCCCGACTCAAACGGTAGTCGGTAAAGGCTAATCAAATCCGTTGAAGGCTGGGGGTTAGCCAAAAATCCTAAAGTCAGCGTCTAAAACATGTCGCCGGGTAGCCTATTCCCGTAACAAATGGTAAAGCCTATGTATTCAACATCATAGCACAAAGTCTAAACGAGTTCATTCCTTTAGCACAACGTCACATGCGGAACGGATTAAAACAATCCGCATGTAAGCCCGACTCAAACGGTAGTCGGTAAGAGCACGTCAAATCCGTTGAAGGCTGAGGATTTGCCAAAAATCCTAAAGTCAACGTCTAATACACGTTGCTGTTTAGTCTTTTCACAGGAGAAAGACGAAGTCTACGTATTCAATATCGTAGCACTAAAAGGGTTAACTCTTTTAGCTTAACGTCACTTGCGGAACGGGCTTAAATAATCCGCATGCTAGCCCGACTCAAACGGTAGTCGGTAAAGGCGTATCAAATCCGTTGATGGCTGAGAATTTGCCAAAAATTCTATAAATACGAGTCATTGACGCATCAACTTTATAAATTGGTCTCGTGACTCAGGTATTTGCCACGCTCTAATTCCTTAAGAGCTTAAACTGTGTATACTCCAGCAGACGTACGAATATAAACTGTGTCAAACGCCGGACAACGCGTTATAATGAAGATTCAATGCCGACGACCGATGGTTAGTTCTGTGTTGAAGCAGCAAACTCGAGCTAAAAGTCAGGAAATCAAGAATCGACTTCAAGTTCAAAATTCCGACAGACGGACAGACAATAAATGCAGCACCGGAACCCTTTCAAGCATTCGACAAAGCACCGAATAGCCTGGAGGATTGAAGGAATCAAGAACAGAAGCCATTCCAAGGCCCCGTTATACCAATTGAAGGTGGGGACGATCATATCCAAAGTATTCCAGACTCTTCTATAAAAGAA